>OMNO01015070.1:0-21008 GCA_900303215.1 Trachyrincus scabrus | reverse complement strand
GGTGCAGCACCGGGGTGCAGCAGCAGCTGCTGGGTCGCTTACCTGTACGCAAGTGTCATGCACTCGAACAGCTTCGTCAGGGAGGCGTCGATGGAGATGTGCGAGGTGCTCGTCTTCCCGAAGTGATACGTGTGGCACGTTTGTTTGTTGACCGTGTCGAAGTCGTAGCCTTTCTTCGGCGGATGCTCGCTGTGCGGCGCGGACACCATGAAGTGTCCGCTGTGGATGATCTGGGACTCCCGTCCGTCGGACTTGTTGCGGGCCGACCCCCGAGGCTCCTCGGCGTCGGAGTCCTGCGCGACACTCGCCGCCGCGTGCCGATATCGGACGTATCGCTGATCTCGAGTGGCCATGTTGTTCGTTGCCGAACAAATAGCTAACGTTAGCTAACAAGCTAATTGACGTGCAACGTCAGGCAGTAAACGTCCTCATTGCGCTTCTGGTAGTGGACGAAAAAGCATAGTTACGACAAGCAACAGCGACACAGTTCAACGTGTTTTGCGCCAACAACCCAGAATTGATTCTACTTTCATTGTTTTTTTAAAGTACACGTACAACACTGGTCCAATTCCCAGCTTGTTAAATAGACTCTCTAATTGGGGGTTTGCGGTGGCGACCGACCAGAAAGACCAGCTGACTAACTTCTCTGAGCAGGAAGTTCCTGCGTCCGGGGAGGCCTCTGATTGGTCAGAGCCGGAGCCACGCCCAGACCCCACGAGACCTCTCAATAACCCAGACGGTGCAATTTGTGTCTGGAAACAAACGGAGGCATAATGCCTTGAAGAACTTGACTGGTTAGGGTTAGGGGTTAGGGTTGTTGGTGGCCATGCTACATTGAAAATATTTTTTTTGCAGATGTGTTTAGAAGCTTTCTGTGCTCAATCTGAATCTGTTCTTTGACTTGCAATTGCCTGTGGTGGTAAAAAGGAAAAAGAAAAAAAAGCCTGCAAATTGGTGTCCAAAATCATTTAATTCAAGTCCACTTCACCGACGTTTTATATGTATTTGTTTGGACTTAGACAGAGAACAGAAACAGTAGTTCCTTCATGTTTATCCCACTGATTGTAATTGATTTCATCAATGAAATCCAAACATTTGATCATGTCCCTGTACTGGCGCCTACTGTGTATTATTTTATGTACTTATGCACTTCAATATTTTGTTCCATTTTCTATGTATTAATAAACAGAGTGGGCTAGCAATGCAGTAAAGCAGTACATATTTGGGCTATTAATAAGCACCAGCAAAACGAAAAAAAACTGTCACTCATACATTTGTTGTCTTTATTTATATTTGATAGAAAAGAAAGTAACTGCACATACTACATTGAGAGCTGACAGTAAGCAGATTGGTGTACTTTTACTGTGAAGGAGATGACTTGTCACGCGTCTCCGTACATAAAGGGAAGCCCAGAATATGACTTGCGAATGTCTCTGCTGATATCGGATCTGGGATGACACAGTCCAGTGCGTATTCTAAATAGACGCATGAAAACACACACACACACACACACACACACACACACAATGATTTACATTTTTTACATCTTTAATCAATTCTGGCCTTACATACATTCTCTTTCCCATAAGGTGTCCCCTAAATTACACAAAGCTCCCACTAACCTTCATTATGGGCGTGGTTCTCAGAGGGATCCTCCCTCATGTGTTCACCTGACAGAACAGAAAAACACTCCACCACCTCATCCTCCCTCATGTGTTCACCTGACAAATGTAGCAGAAAGTTGTATGTTTACAATCAAGCATGAGGATTGTGAGCAACCGTGAATGACTAAACTATTTGAAAAATGTTCAAAATGACTTTCTTGTACCGATTGTGCCTTATAGCATTTAGCGTGTGTGCGCCTGCAACACATGTAGACAATGGTAATATAGCCTTTGGTCTTTTGGAATCAATGTGCGTCGGTCAGTACGGAGTGTGTGGACAACATAACAGTGAATCGCTATACAAGTACTTTACAAAATGTCTTATCACAAAGACCAATGTGCCATATTGCTACTGTTTACATTTCTGGCAGGTATTTTCAAGCAAAATGCTCTTAGGCAGAGTCGGCACAACAAATTATACTGGTAACAGGTTTTAGTGAAGCCAAGTGAGACAGTTACTATGGTTTGATCACCCAGACTGGTATTGTCCTTAAAGGGTGGCAAAGCCTTTGATTTTAAATGGGTGTTATATATCATCCTAACTTATTTACAATTTGTTGTTATTAATACAATGATTGTGTATCCATATGAAGAAGCAGTGGTGCATCCAGTACCTCTGGCCTGAAGGAGTTCCAGCAGTTGGTCTCTAGGGATGACCGGCTGTCCCGTCCCATCCCAGACACCCAGGACCCGGAAGCTTTCAGCCAGCTCCTCGCTGGAGATGCCGAAGGCGGGCCGATGGTTGATGTACAGCTTTAGAAATTCTGCCAAGTCCACGTCCGTCACATACTTACCCGTTTCGGCATATTTACTAAACTTGACCTCATTCTGCATGTCTTCCAGCTAGATATGGCGAAATACATTACTACATTACTATAGGAAGGTTTCAATCACACGATCCACACAAGAAGTTCCACACAAGAAGTTCGAGCCGCCATCTTGGTACTTCTTGACCAAACATTCTAGAATAACCCGGCAACCAGTTGTTATTATGCTGACGATAATGGTGCTTTTTCACCATTATAATAACAACCAGTTGTTATTCATCTGATTTATAATAGTGAAAACGCACCAAGATGGTGGCTTGAAATGTGGACGACATCATGTGAAACCCTCTTGTTGGGGGTAAGGATGGGGTGTAACAAAGAGAGAGATGCACTTCATATCGTCAGTGTTATTGTTACAAAATGGGGTCAAAGGTTTACGACACGGTACCTCTTGCTCAGTAGGGAAGAAGCCCAGAGCTCTCATCAGGGAAGGAACCTCAGTTAGCGGTACACAAGATGACACCTGCCGCGTTGCCATGGAGTCAAGGCCTTGGTGACGCAGCTGGCAGTAATAGAAAAAGTCTTCCATTTCCTAAAGGCACGCAGCGACAGTGAGGAGTCAAGGTAGGTATAGGACAGTAGCAATCATAATAATAAGAACAAATATGAGTAATAACAACACATATGAAATACGTTCTCATTTAAATAATAAACTCAAAGACAAACATGATAACGAGGATGAATACAGGGTGAATGCAGCTGAAAGGGACATACTGTGCTGCTACTCTGAGCAGGTGTGAGTGGAGGGATGAATAACTCACCCTGCAGACGGTCCCTCCTCTTCCTCCCTCCAACAGGGCATAGAAAGGGTCTAGGTGGGAGCCCCCCAGGGAGGCAGCGGCCTGTAAGCCACTGTGTCAAGTCAAGTCAAATGTTATTATCCCACTAGGGGAAATCTGGTTGCAATCCAGGTATTAAAAACACATTCAATCCATCATAAATACAACATGAAAGACAACAACATACCAGAAAGTACACAGACACAACAAAACAATACAGAACAAGATCACTTCATGTGAAGACAAAAGATGAGCAAATTACTGAGTGCAAAAAGTGCTTAGTGCAATCATTTGTGCAAATTCAGCCGACTAACTGCAGTGCAAACAAAATAGTCTTTGAATGTTTTAGTCCTATGAGTGGGAACTCTATATCTTCTTCTGTCGAACAGAGTCATCATTTTGGTGCACACATTAAAATAATAACTTTTTCTCAAGATTATTTCTTGTTGTTGTACCTTCGTATAAATGGCATCAAGCACAAAGTATTAATGACAACACGCAACAGCGTTCAGAGAGTGCTGCTTCTCCTAATAATGGGACATATTTATAAGTAAAACAATATATAAAGACACACAGATGAGCAAACGTGAATTGATTACTCAACATTTGATTGGCAGTACCCACTGCCTATTGCTTACTTTCAAATGAGATCAGAACCCCAAGAATATTATTATTGGTTGGAACGTTACGTTTGAGTGTAAAAATAAGTGAAAATGGCAAATTTTAAAAGATAACTAATGACATGTTGCCTGCAAAACGATCTTACTCTAGGTTTATCTCCCAGCGGAGGACGGTGCAGTCCGCCCCCCCGGAGGTGAAGAGGAAGCGGCCGTCGAAGGAGCAGGCCAGCTGAGAGACCCTGTGGTGGCAGATCACGGCTATGCTCTTGTAGGGGTTTCCATCAAGGGGTAGAATCTGGAGCCCCACCTAGAAGGTATTAGGTATATACAGTATATATACAGAACAATAGAATAATACAAATTATGTATTACCAAAATGTCTTGATCAGTGATCAGTTTAGGGTTTATAGTAATTGGACTAATGAATGGCACTATATGGACAAAGTTAATACAAAATAATTTGCAAACATAATTTAATTGAACTCAGAATTTAGCTGAATGTTACCTACAATGGAATATTACATATATTACATTTGAGAGTAGTAACTTTTCCTATTGTCTATATTTGCAGTGTGGCCAACCTCTTGCCAGTTTCGTGACTGAAAGTTACATGTAATTATTGTAATTTAAAGTAATCCAAAAGCAAATGTCTCTCACCTTGTCCTTTGTAATGAAGGCCAGGTAGTAGGAGTCTTTGGACCCTGGCAGAACGACCATCTTCTGAACTGGAGATTCATAAGTTGGCGCCAAAAGAGTCTTTCTGTATTCGGAAATGACATAGCGACCATATATGGGCTGCTTCACAGTGACAGGAAGTGGAGAACATGAACGTGGACACGATGAGAAGACGTGGAGACCTGCACATGTTGGTGGTGCTGTTGAGGAGTTTCATCTTGCACTGGTCCGAGGCGGTGAGGAGGAAGTGCTCCGTGGTGAGTGGGGGGTACCAGGTCATACACTGGGGCACGGCGCTCTGCTCCACGCGCTCTGCACTCAGCACCACCAGCCGCTGCTCCGTACTGCGGTCCAAGTCGTACTCCACCTGGTGCAGAAACACACGAAATACACAAGCATGCACGAATGAAAACACACACACATGCACACACAATGAAACGCACACACATTTTTAAATGGCAGACTGTGGGATTTGAACATGTGATATCTACTGTAACTGTTGGCACTACCACTAATACAAGAAATAAAACTAAATGTATTCTCTGATTCCTATGGCTACTCTGCACTCTCTCCAGTTGTTTAAACTAGCTTGTGCTGCAGCACTATTACTCATTTTGCAGCCAACTCATTCTCTACCTCACCTGCAACCTGTCGGTTTGAATAGAAGCGTCTACTAAAATGACTACATGCAAATGTAAAGGCATTTCCAGTGCAGTTAGTGAAGCGCTAAACACACAGCCCCACTAAGTAGTAGACGGTACAAGGACGGGCTAGTCTTCTATATATTAGTCATGCTGCTATCTAGATCGCCTACTAACTAGAACACCCAGGACTGACCAATCTGCGGTCCATGCCCAGAGACAGCAGCCTGGGCCGGGTGCTGTCGAGGTGCACGCCGAAAAGCAGCTCTCTGATGGGCTTGTAGTGGGAGAGGTGTCGTCCTACATGCTGCCATCGCTGTGTTGTTGACCCAGGAGTGCTTTGCAGATGGAATACTGTTACTGCATTCCCAGTGTCCTAATTACAGACCGGCATTAATACATGGCTTGCTTCAACAGAACATATACATTGCACTACAGCACTGCATTACATACAGTGCTGTAGTATTCATTCCGGCCACTTTACCAAGTCAATCTCCTGTTACGAGGCTACAGAATGTGAGCCATGTTTAAAGTATTACGCTGGCGAAATTCTTTTCATATCAATGACTTCCCCGAACAAAACAACATGTAATCTGCAGACCAATGCAACGGGGCGATTCACAGACTTGTTGAGCTGGAGAAACACATTGTTATCTTTTGCCGTATCAATGGGATTTTCATATTCTTGCATACAATACAATCTTTTCATACAATTTTGTTTTACATACAAAAAAAAGAAACATAGATCTTTTTTTTTTGTTCGCTCACAGCAGTCGCAAGATACATGGAGTCCATGGAGAAGGTGATGTGAGTGATGCTGTCACTGCTGACATGAAAGCAGTCCTCGCTATGTAAAGAACAGGCATCCAGTATATGCACCGCTCCACTGGCAAAGCCAACAGCCACGTCCAATCCTGCTCAGAGACATACAAGATCATCAAAACGTAATAATAAATACAGTATTCATAATCACACAACATATCGGAGAGCATTACAAGTAGCCGTTTTGAGCTAGAAGAATTACATTAAGAAAATGAGTGCAGTGATAATGATACATTATAATAATATATTACAACATATAATAACTCCAATAATACTACAAAATTGCCACCACTACCACTACCACTACTACTTCTACGTATTATAATATATTAGCAATAATAATACAAACACCTTGGGGGTCAAAGGTCAAACATTGAATCTTCTCTGATTCATAGACCCTGCTGGCGAGCGTGAGGTTGGAGTTGTAGTCACACAGTTTCAGAACGCCACTGTGACTCCCCATGGCTACGACGGGCCACCTGGGGTGGCAGGCCACCGCGTGTAGGGGCGCACAGTGCTCTCTCAGCAGGGTCTGGGGTGCCCCGCCCCGCGTCTTCACGTGCACTACCGTCGCGCTCACCGTGGACACAACAAAGCTCCTGCGGGATGGACGCAGAAGGAGCCGTGAACAAGACGCCGCTGCCGTGCCTGTGTGTGTGTTTATGTTCATGTTTTGTTATATAAAAGAGATTTGACTGGAAGACATGATCAGAGACGAGATTATCCGAGGAGGTTATGTTTTCACTGGTGTCTGTGAGTTTGTTTGTCTCTTTGGTAGAATGGTTGGTCACTGGCCAACTGATTCACTTTTCATACCAACTGGTAAAAAGGGGGCATGGCAGTGCGTGTGGTATTTATGTGTGTATGTGTTTCCTTCTGGGAACAATGCACAGATGTGCACCAAATCTGGTGGGAAGGTTAGTCATGGTCGGTCCTCTAGAAGAAACTTCAAATGGACATAACTTCTGAACGGATTGGCATAACTGAATTTTGTGGGAAGTTTGGCCGTGGGCACAGGTGATTCAGTTTCCACACCGATCGGCTGAAAGGGGTGTTGCGGTGGGCGTGGCCTATCACAAAGATGAATGTAAATTCTGAAAACCACATAACACCAAATTTGGTGCAAAGGTTGGTAATGGGCCGAGGAAGAACCATTTAACCTTTTTCACCCACAAAACGGCAGGTCATTTCTAAACTGATTCACGTAATGCCACCAAATTTCGGGGTAAGTCATGGGGAGGTTGCTCACATCCATTAGCGGTTCACCTCCCCAGGCCACACCCACTAAGGGTCTTGTTATAATTCTGCTTCTTAATGTGACTATTTTCATACCTGGTGACAAAAGGCTGAGCCTCCAGAGTGCAGCTCTTTGGAGAGTCCTGGCTGGTTTCAGGTGTGGTGTCTTTAGAAAAGGAGATGGATGCTATGGCATCCAGGCATAATGCACTGTACCAGCTCATGAGCTGGAAGTTCTCATCATAAAATTTGATATGGCCAAGGACGTCGCCTGTCACAATCCATCTGGAAGATGAAGAAGAAAGAAAAACATTTAGAAATCGTGACATATTAAAGGAGAATGAACAAAACTTGGTGGGGTCAGGGGGTTTAGGTCTAATTTAAAGGCGGGGTCAGGGGGTTTAGTTCTCCTTTAAAGGCGGGGTCAGGGGGTTTAGTTCTAATTTAAAGGTGGGGTCAGGGGGTTTAGTTTTCCTTTAAAGGTGGGGTCGTGTGGTTTAGTTCTAATTTAAAGGTGAGGTTTAGTTCTCCTTTAAAGGTGGGGTCAGGGGGTTTAGTTCTAATTTAAAGGTGGAGTCAGGGGGTTTGGTTTAACGTTTTATTTATGCGATGATGAAGTGCTCTGGCACCTGTCCGTGGAGGTGAGCACGGTGATGGCGTCCTTCTGAAGGCAGAGGAGTTTGATGGCTCCTCGCCCAGCTGCATCGTCCTCCTCGACCACGTCCCACAGCACCAGGTTCCCCGCGGACGTGGCGGTGAGGGCCTGCTGGCCCCGCCAGTGAAACAGAGACTGGCTCAGTGAGCCCACAGATTGGTTGAAGCTCTGAGAGAGAGAAACAGAGAGAGAGAGAGAGAGAGGATCAATGGAGCCACATGGGTGCAACTACACAGACTTTATATGGTGATTATTCCCATGATGCATGGGAATAATAAAATGGCATGCATCTTTGTTCGCTGCCACTCACCGCACTTTACATTTCAATGTCCCATATACACCCATGCACGCACACAGTCACACAGTCACAGTCACGCAGTCACACAGTCACGCAGTCACGCAGTCACACATGCACGACGGCGTCAGAGCTAAGTGAGATTGTCTTGCGTGGTTAAGCATGTCTTGACATCTAAGCCACAAGGAGGTACCTTGTGGTAGGCCACCGAGGTAGGCCTACCTGCTGTACCAGCTGAGGTAGGCCTACCGCTCTAAAGTCTACCTTGTCATGGAGATCAGGCGCAATGTATTCCAGGTTTCCCTCAGTCTGGAAAAAAGACAAAAGGCACAGTTGGCACAATTTGCAGGCACATGTGTCAACTCCACGGTGCGAAATGTGATGTCACTCACGGTTTTGTAAAACAGCACTTGGCTTTCACTGTTGCTGAGCAACTCGGTGCTATCACCAGGATTGAAAATGATGTAATTCTGTGGAAAAAAGTAATGTCTTGTGATGCCAGATAAGATGTGCAAGATAATATAAAGATATAAAGGTATATATAAAGATCAAAGATGAAACATTGATTAAAAGTGGAATATACACAGACTTACTTGAAAACCATGTTCAGGATTGAGTTCAGCAACACACATGGGTATATCTGGTTCATTTGTCCAATTCCAAATACGTACGCACTATGAGACAGATTGTACAAGTCAGCTGGCATTCATATGGCATCTCAAAAGGAAATCCTCATATTTAATATAATGTATAAATATTTCCAAGTTAAACAGGAAATTTGTGTGGGATAAAATGTAGCAGGCTCCCTTGAGGATTTGATTGGGTTGTGCAAGAGTAACTGGTTATGTTAACGCCACCACAAGACATTTTCAGCTGTAGAGGAAGTTACACTGATTAGATGTTGTCTTTGAGTATATAAAACTAGGAAAATAGGAAAATAGATTAAAAAAAATACCAATGATACTGGGACTCCAGCATTATCATAGAGATATACTGTATGTATAAAACTAGATGTCTGATATCATTTTGCAGCATTACATGTTGCACCTAACATCATGTGTTACAGGGATAGTGGAGTGAATGAATGAATGGCTCTATAATACAAATCATTGGTTCTAAATGTTCCATAATTATATGGGCAGTGAAAGTATCTCTTTAATATTATCGAGTATTGCTTGACCAACCTGCGGCTCTCCCGCCCCGAGTGTTGCCATGTATTTGGCGTCTTTAGAGAAGGCCAGAGCTGTGACGCTCCCTTCAGAGTGACAGTGGAACAGAGTATGGACAGGAATCCTGGAGCGGGAACCAAACTCATGGTTCAAATCAGAAACTGAAAATGTGATGTTCTTTTACAGTACAGCGAGTAAGAGTGTTATACCCGGTGTAGGAGTCCCAAATAATAATCAGGGGTTCCCGCCCGTTGTCGGCTGTCACAAGCCATCGCCTGTCTTCACTCATGCACACACATGAGATTGGACCCCCGTGACCCTAGACACACACACACACACATATATATATACACATACACACACACGAGATAGGACCCCCATGACCCTATAGAGACATAGTGACACACACACACACGCACACCATTGATTGAATGTGATTAGTTTACCTGAAGGAGGTGCTGGGAGGTGGAAGTGTGGTTGTAAATGACGCCAACATGTGCACTGGCGTACAGAATCACCAGCTGATCGCGGTCTTGCAAATTGAAGATAGGAAGAGCATAATTGATCCCAAAGGACCAATCGAGGATCTGAATCATGACACACGTGATGCTGGTCATTAAAATTTCAACATCCCATTTTTACAGGTGGTTATTTTGAGGGAATTATTCTCTTGGACATATCTATATATTATAAATAGGTGACATTTCTATATTGTATATTATATGTATTATCATGATAGCAATATAGCAATGCATAACCAATTACCAGGGCATGTGTTCGCATTGAAGGGTCTTTCTTAGGCAAAAGTGTGTCTTCTGCAGTGTAGACTTGAGAAGTCTTTGCTTCATCCCTCTCCGGCTTCCCAACATCAACATGCTTCTCTTCCTGCTCGCTGCTGCTCTTTGGGCCCTCATCTTCATCACCGCTTGTATGCCTTCCTCCCTCGTCGCCATGGTCATCTTGCTCTTCAGATGTGAAGGGGTCGTGCTCCTTAGTTCCACTATCCGACATCGTAGCTAATTACATAAATTACGCATAAATTACAACTTTTGCAACAAGTCGTCGGCCTCGACCTCCAGCTACACCTGCTACCATATTTCAGAAGTTTCAGCGATCCTGGTGCTCAACGACTTTAAGTTCGTCGTATGGCGCGTATGATTGTAAAGCGTCTCGCTGCCTAGTAACGTCTCGTTGCCTAGTAACGAGACGCACTTGTTGCCTAGTAACGAGACCCGACAAAGGGGAGGAGCGTCTTTTGTCTCCATTTTTTTCCCTTTTTTATTTAATGCTGCGTTACATTTTTTTGTACGTGTTGTACTAATTCTTTACCGGCAGTGTAAAGTGTTCACTTTAAAGGCGTCACATTTTAAAATATCAAAGAAAAAAAAAAGGACAAACGTTTATGATTTTACTCCGATTGGTTCCTTGAGCAAGTGCTTCCGGTGTCACCGGCGGGGTCACGGAAGCACCTGACATCACCTGACACCAGCTGACATCAGCTGACGGGCTCGTCTGCCGTCCTGCCGAGTTGACTACCTTTCGGCGATCGTTTTCTACCACAACAAATGGTTCGTTGTTGCTTCCTATTATGTGTCGGGTCAGGACGGAGGGTGTACTAGTCCTACCGTTGCTAAATGGGCCTTTAGTCGCCGACAGGCGCCTGGTCGTGTCGCCTGCAGCCTGGCTGCTCGGTGGATGTGTAATTGCTTAATCTACCCGACAGCAAACAGTGAGAAGTGGGGCATTCTTTTAAAGCCAGCATAATTTAGGCGAATATTTCTGTTTCTGAAAGCAGTATTGACGTACTTTATTAATTGGCATACTTGACACGTCAGTAATTACACTAGACTTGCTAGCCGTCAGTACCAGCTAGCCTAGCTACTTCACAGCTGATCCCCAGCCCTGTGACACAATGACTATCAAGTCACTTCCATCAGTTCTGCTTCGTCTGTTTGTTTGTTTGTTTGTTTGTTTGTTTCACCACTTGAATGCCTGCTTATCCCTTTGACTCAACAACGCTGACAAACCTGATTTGGGCCGTTCAGTCACATCTCATTACGACTCAGTTTGCAACAGGTGGTGTCTGAAGTCTGACGATGTGGACCGACAAGCAGAGAGGAATCCGGGTTTCCCAAGCAGAGCTGTTGTGTACCAATTCCTGCGGGTACTATGGGAATCCTGCGTGGCAAGGGTTCTGTTCCAAGTGCTGGAGGGAGAGAACCCGTAAAGATGAAGCACAAAGACCAGAAACTAGGTCAGTCCCATGCACAACAAAATGTTGATTTGTTACATTTTTCTATGGGGGCCTCAGGCCTCCTCCACACCACTCTGCTGTAGTTGGAGGCAGAGTTGGAGCTCCAATCCTTCTGAAACTGGTATCTTAACTTCGCACTTCTCATGTGTGGATGCTCAAGGGATTGCACTTTTCTTAATGTTGCATTCGAATAAAGGTGGAATTTATTCTTTTTTTTAATAGTTATCAGTTAAATTATGAAACTCAGCCTAAAGTTGTCATTGCTTCTTACTTCTAGCCAGAGCAGTGATGGAGCGAGTCTTTCCTTCTACAAGTTTGAGGAAAAGAAGAATATTGAGAAGGGTAGCCGGGTCAACACTGTGAGAAGGCTCTTCTGGGGCGGCACCTCGCCGCCTAAAAATAAAGGTAGCCCCCTCACCACCTAAATGTACAGGTAGCCCCTCACCACCGAAACATACAGGTAGCCCCTCACCACCTAAACATACAGGTAGCCCCTCACCACCTAAACATACAGGTAGCCCCTCACCACCTGAACATACAGGTAGCCCCTCACCACCTAAACATACAGGCTAAACCTAAACGTAGTTCCCTAGGCTAAACATGTGCACCCACATTTGTTAAATGTTTTGCCTGTTCACATTGCTGGGGTGTCATGTTTCATTTTAACATTTGATTTAAAAGAACCACCTCAGAGACAGAACCATCATTGCTGTTGACTGCATGGAGGTTGTACTTGGTTCCAGGTAATGAAGCTACTTTGTTGTACTTCTAGAGTCTACAGAAAGCCATTCCAACTCCATGGAAGCGTTTCATGGCCTTCAGCCTGGAGACTTCACAGGCTTCCTCAAAATCCTTCGAAGCCCTTCGTCCCAGCGGCTGCAATCCCGCTGCACTGCGTTCCTCAACACCATCGAAGCATACCGTGTAATGATAATGAAACCAGCAACTCAACATAGAGTGGCTCGCCTCATGCATCATGCCTGGACCTTAGAAACGGCAAAAAGTTGTATGGAAGTCAATGGAGCTAAATTTACACATCAAGAAATATCTAATTTGTTTTGTCATGGACATGTCATGTACGTACAGAAAATCAAACAGACTGAAACAGACTATAGTAGGCTAGTACATATGAACAGACTATAGTAGACTAGTACCATATGTATGAAAACACAGTCGCTCAAACACTGTCATCAAAGTCTTGTACTCATGACATTCTTTCAACAAATTACACATTTCTTGATGTGGAAAATTATATTTTAATTAGACAAACCCTGCCAGGATTTCATGGACATTCAGATTGAAATCGAAACTTTTCAAATTCTCTGACTCCCATACAACTTTTTCTGCATGAGGTGGGTGTGACACTCTAGTAACAACAAACTGCAGAGACAGCACCCCCTATGGGGCAACATTGGTTATTGCTGTATCTTGACCCTGGGGATTTTTGTTCTGACTGCTACTTTGTATTGTATTTTTTTCAGCATTTGCCAGTGCAAAAGCAGTCTGACCTTGTGCAAGACTTCTACCAGAATATGGCTTCTTACTTCAGCAGTGAGTTTGTCCATATGTTAATATCCCCTTCCCACTGTTTGCATGCCATTCATCCAACTTATTTTAAAGAACATGGTTTTCTGAGCAGGTTTCCCTGAGTCTCAGGTCCTTCAGATGATGGAGCACATAGAGAAGTTAATAATGACCCGGCTGCACAAATGGGTCTTCTGCCACGACAGTGTGGATGATGAGCAGAAGGACCTGGCTCTCCAACGAAGGATACGGTCAGGATCCATATATCCACTTACTATTAAAACATCCACAGCATGTCATGAATATGGTGGTCTTTGCATGTTGTTAAATGCTATGGTACAGTGAATAAATCACATTTTTGGTGTTCATAATGTCATAGGTCTATACTCTTGTGTTCATGACATCATAGGTCTATACTCTTGTGTTCATGACGTCATAGGTCTATACTCTGGTGTTCATGATGTCATAGGTCTATACTCTGGTGTTCATGATGTCATAGGTCTATACTCTGGTGTTCATGAAGTCATAGGTTTACACTCTGGTGTTCATGATGTCATAGGTCCCTCAACTGGGTGACGCCACAGATGCTGAGTGTGCCATTTCCGGATGAAATAACCGGCATCACAAAGGACCCGTATCTACCTGCCATCACAGGTCTTTGACTAATGAAACACATTCAACAACATTCTCAAACCAAACGTACTGGTGTGTGTGTTTAATGTCCTGCTTTCTCCTGCTCTAATCATTCCACTAACAGCCATAATCGAGATGGACGCCAAACGTGCGCCACAGGACAAACTGGCGTGCGTTATCAAATGCAGCCAGCACGTGTTCGAAGCTCTTTCCACGTCCAACAGCGAGCCGGCCAACGCAGACGACTTCCTGTCCGGGCTCATCTACGTCGTTCTGAAGGCCAACCCGCCTCGACTCGACTCCAACATGCAATACGTGATCCGCTTCGGCCTGCCTCACAGCCTGATGGCGGGAGAGAGCGGTTACTACTACACTAATCTGGTGCGTTCTCTCGCCCGTTCAGCCCGCTCCGACGGGGGAGAACGCTGGGGTTCCTAACCGCTGTGTCCTCTGTTCCAGTCATGTGCCGTGGCCTTCATTGAGAAGTTGGACGGCCCCGCGCTCAACCTCAGCCAGGAGGAGTTTGACGGCTACATGTCGAGCGGCCGAGCACCGTCCGGCCGCAGGGGGGCGGAGAGACGCTCCGTCGCGCGGTCAACGCAACGCATTCTGGACGAGTTGAAGGTCCGGCAGGAGCAGCTGGACCAGGGAGCCGATGCCCTCAAGGTGCAGTTGCAACAGTGGGTGCGAGAGGTGGACACTAAAGTGGATGAAGCTCAGCTCCAGAGCGCCCTCATACAGAAGGACCTGGCTCAATGTGAACTCGCCCAAAGCGGCTCATCCGCAGTTCCAGATCCAGGTCAACAACAACAACAACAACAACAACAGGAGGATGATGATGATGCCGTCAAAGAGCTTGTCCAGAAGATGCAGATTGTTAGCTCTAGCGAGAGCCAGGAAGCTGACCTGGTGCTCCAGTGATGGATGGTGTTGTTCTCCAGAGGAATTTTTAAGAGGATGCCAAAATTTAATGCTTTTCGAGATGCGTGAGAAAGGTACCACGACAAATTCTTATGCACTTGAAAATACAATTTGCACAATTTACAACAATTTCTATGATTTTGTATCTCTGGCTGAGTCGTTGCTGTGCTTGTTGAGTTCTTACGTTGGTATGAGTCATGTTTAGGACTCAGGTTGCATAAAACACAGTATTGATTTAGTTTAGGGTTGATAATTGTGATCAAGAAGTGCCTTTATACAGACCACTGTGAAACTGATGTAAGGAGAGTGCATGAAAAAATGTTGAAGGTCATAGTAATATGTAATGAAATTAATCAAAATGAAGGTTTTTGAGTTGGAAATTCCTGTGTACACATATTATTAAACGTATTGAAACATTGTGTAACTGTGGACGCTGTTTTCTCTGTTTTTAATTAATTCTATTTTATATAGAGCTATTTTAATGGCCTATTATGAATCAATCAAGAGTTCGTTTTTTCGTATATAAACGATTGAGACACCGTGTAATTGTCTCGTCCCGTCTGAACCCTTAGACTATAAAATAATGGATGTATAATCTGAAAAGTATATATAAAATGGGTTAAATCACGAATGAGCCTGGATGGATATGTATTTGAAATGGGTTTTTTTATAGGGTTGTACAATATAAAATCGCATTGGTTGATTTTGAACTAGGATTTAATTCTAGGTCATACATTCTGATTTATGAAAGTATATTGTGAACATGTAAAGTATTTACATTTACCTGTGACTGCGAAATGACCTCCTGTTGGCTAAGATAAGCCAACTAACTGTATAACTATAGTACACAAGTATATTATTTTGTGTAACCCTTTACTGACCTCATGTGGCGAGAAGTGAGAACTAGCTTACATTGTGTTTTTTTATTATTATTAATTTACATAGTACTGACCTGTGGGTGGCAGCAATGCGCCTGATGGCGTTCTTCGCTCCCTTTATATTTAAAAGAAGAAGAAGAAGTGTCGCACGGTAATGACGTCACCTTGTTTTTGTCAATACCCTTTTTGAGCCTCCTCCACACCCGTAGTTGTTTTCATCTCCTGCTGCCATGAAGATGACCGAGGGAAACAACCAAGCGACGATGACAATAACCCCAAACGATGTTAAAAACCTAATAAAGAAGAAAGACGACATTGAAGAGCAAATAAAGGCTTATTACGACGTGTTGGAAGATGTACGCACATACTGTTAAAAGTAGTTAGCGTTTAGGAGACGAGCCTGTTAACCTACTGCAGCTAACTACGTTAGCCAGTCGAGTCATCGGTGTTTAAACTCACCGGTTTGTACTGTTGTGTTATTATAATATTAATAATAGTAATGTAATGTGTTGCTATTTTTGTCATTCCAGCAAGGTGTCGGGGTTGAAGGTCCTCTGGTAGACGCAGAAGGCTTCCCTCGATCGGATGTGAATCTGTACCAGATCAGAACAGCCAGGCACAACATCTCATGTGAGCCCTCTCATCCACATTAAGAGTTCATTTAGTGTAAATGTAGTATAACATACATTTAACTTCACAAGACATGATTCAGGAATTGAACACGTGTAAGAAAAAAAAGTTGTAGTTTCGTAATTTTAAACGTGTTTATTTTTGTATGTTCCTTGTATTTCTATTTTCATAATATAGGTTGTCTTCGTCAAAAAAAAAAAAAAAAACATTACTTCCAGATTAAATGTTTGTCAAATGGTAGGACACTTTTGGATCCCTCAGTAGATTATCAGATTCCACCACATATGCCATGGGTTATATCATTTTGATTTAAACATAATAACCCCATCATTAAAATTCATTCAGGTCTGCAGAACGACCACAAGGCCATCATGGTGGACATTGAAGAAGCCCTCCACAAGCTGCACGCCCGGGAGAAGTCCAAGCGTGAGCAGGATGAGTCTCTGCAGGGCCCGGCAGAGGCCATGGAGCAGGACGCCCCTCGGCCCTCCCCCTTCGCCCGCGTGGACGGAGTCACGCAAGGCTCCCCAGCCTGCCGAGCAGTGAGCGTCTTTATTCCATTGCGCTCCAGAAATTGTGCCGTAATAGTAATATGATATGTATGTATGTATGAATCAGGGCCAGGGCTCTTAGCCATGGGCCAGCAGAAACATGTGTGAGTATGGGTCAAGTAAGCCCTGGGCTAGCCTAAGTTAGTCTGGGGCTACTAAGCAGTGAACAGTATGAAAGCCCCTAAGGTGGAAATTGGATGGAACAAATCATGGGCAGGATAGTGTCGTAGCTAGGGAGATCGACTCCCAGCCGCAAGGTCCTCCTATAGTCTAGTAGCAGGGACTCTTCTATTCTACCCCCCTACATGACTTGTAGGGGCACAATAATGTTTTATAAATGGGAGAACCCCAAAGATTTTTCTAAACATTGTCTTGTTCCAAGTCGGGTTGGGGTATCTCAAAAACTGTAGCCCTTTTTGAGACTATAAGGACATTAGTCATCTTAAATCACTAAGTCACTTTGGATAAGAACAACTAAATAGTAGATTTCACCATGGCCGTGAGTGGGAAGCTGTCGTTGGGGTGGGAGGTGTAACATCTGTAACAACTGTAACATTTGTCCCTACAGGGCATTAGAGTTGGTGATGAAGTCATAGAGTTTGGGTCTGTGAACACGGAAAACTTCCAGAACCTTCAGAACATTGCTTCGGTGGTCCAACACAGTGAGGGAGTAAGTTAATGGGGTAGTAGTACCCTTTGCCTTTCAAGATGACATCATGTCACATAAACACTCAAAGGATCAGAAGAAATGGACGCTCACTTTTCACATTCTACACTTTTACATCATCGGGTCCAAGAGGGCAGGCAGAACATTCCAAGCAACCACAAATAATATTAATATAATCCCAGTCAACACTACACATCCCTATGTACTTTAGTACTACCCTAATATTCTTCAAGTGTGTGGTTTCACTTTGTCTTCGGGATATTTAGTCCTACAGGGAAACTGACTAACGTGTTCCACTCCTCTCCAGAAACCACTTCGTGTCTCAGTAATCCGTGACGGCCAGGCGACTCAGATGAGCCTGACTCCACAGCAGTGGTCTGGGAGAGGCCTACTGGGGTGAGTGGGCAGAACCAACCTTAAACTAACAGACATTCAGGCTTTTATGCACAGTTGACGGTGGGTGTCTTTTATTTTGTTTTACAGAAGCAAAATAGCTGATATGAGGATGTTCTATAGAGAAAACTAGTGTCTTATGAGCCTTATCTTCAGGTTAGTTTGGTAGGATTGCTAAACATGAGTTATTTCAACATTATATTCCTTACTATGGTGAAAAGGACTTTATTCCATCACATCTAACTAAAATGGAAGGAGTCTCTGTATGTCTGTCTGTCCTTCGATTTTCTCGACAACCGTCCATCTGATCGACTTCACACTTGGCGGGTGTGTTGCTGAGGACCTGAGGAAGTGTAGCGTCGAGTGGGAAGTTGTTTGGATGAGCGGTTCTCCAGAAACACACCGGAGGCCAAGGAACCCGGCTCGTTCGATTTGAAGGGGCACTGCATAAGTAACACCTAATAAACCTGTTTGTTTTTTTACAGGTGCAATATTGTTCCCATCCAGAGGGGGGCGTCTTGAAGATTGTAGAGATTTCAACTGGATTTATTTTTTCCAAATGAATGAATTGTGGAATTGGGTGGGTGGTAATTACTTAATGAATAAAGTATTAGAGGCTTAGCCAAGTTCAGGTGAACGGCTGTAAGAAAAAACACAGCATTTGTGTTACGTTTATTTGAAATTAATATGACAGGATCTGGGGAGGGGGGGGAAATCGTACAAAATACTTGATTTAAACAACCAGCCTTTCTGCCTCTAAGTGAACTATTCAGATGAACGTATATAATACGATACGTCTGAACACGTCATGTCAAGAATACAAAATAAGAACATTGAAATGTACACAACTACTCAATAAACATCACGTTGATTGCTTGAGTTTCTTTTTCTTTGACTTCATCATCTGAGGCAACTGGATTTTGAAAGCAGTCCTACGAAGCAAAAACGTTTGTAAATTACAAACATACGCAAACCACCTAACCCTTAAACAGTACAGTAAAAGAAAAAACATTTAATGTTTAAAATAACAAGAGCAGTACTCACTCGCAGGTTGTGCAGATGGGGCTGAAGTTACAGAATACTGCGGGAGAAGACGGACGCCATGTTTAACGCTACACACACGGCTGTACAATGAATTCAGAGGTCTTTATTTTAGAGCTCCCACTCACTTGACAAGCACACGGAGCAGACGTAGCCGATCTCGATCAGGTTGCGGTGGCAGAAGCACGCGGCTCTGTAGTCCACGTGGACCGGCGGAGGCAGAACCAGCTGGGAGCGCTGCTCCGAATCAGGCAGGAACACCCACTGTGCCAAACACAACAAACATGAGCCGTCACAGGCCAACAGCAGTGTGCCAGCCGTACGACACAATGTTAAGATGCTCACCAAGAGGTACTGAGCCAGGGCGATCTTCTGGGGGATCTTAAGGTACAGTCCCCCGGTTATGTCACAAGCCTAACGACACACAAATGGGTTATAACAAAAGGTGCAACACCTGGCCACCTACTCCAGGAAATCCAATTTCAACTGCATAACGCACAATTCAATGTGAAATATTACAAAAGATTGTTATATTCGTGCAACAGAATCATTTCAATATCTTTTCAAAACATGCTATGATTTTAGCATCACAAGGTATGAAGACGTACCTGCTGAAGGAGACCGGAGTCAGAGTCCAGCACACAGGCATCTATGAGGATGTTCTGAATCAGAATGACAACATACATGTTGTAATGTCACAAAGACCAAGTCAGTACACGAAGTAGAACAAGGGGCCCTTTGACATGATATACCTGTTTCTGGGCGGCAAAAATAACGTTCATGAAGTTCATGTACTGGCGGGCACAGTCCTCCGCTGTTTTAATGACCTGGAGAGTAAAGAATACAGAGGCTGAAAAACATCAATACAAATAAAATAGTTCCCGATTCAGTGATGAACACTTACCAATATCCTTGATTTAATCTCTTGGCCAGCTGAAAAAAAAGTAATGATGTTCCTTTAACATATTTTTATTATTTATTGTATTTTTTATGAATGCCTTTGTCACAGAACCTTTTACTCTACCTTCCAATTCCTTTGTCAGTCTGTGGATATCTGAATGTTAACGTTTAAAGAAATATTTTCAATTAAATACACACCTTTCAAAAGGATCACCCATAATTAACTAATAACCGATTTAACAGATACAGCAGGCATAACTGTCTAAGGAAGACTATATTTTACATTTCTCTCTAAAGTCAAGGAAAGTCAGTGTAAAAGGATACAGCAGAGAGCTTTGGCCAGGGAGCCAGCCAACAAGGTGTCCGTGGAATTTCCCTTCACTTCAGCTGCAATGAAAGAAGACATGAAAACGTTTGTTGGGGCGGTGTGCAGCACCTATAAAACCAGGAAGGTAAAGCAAGCATAGAGCCTACAGAGAGCAAGTAGGACTGCAACAACATTGCACTGAAGTTGGACTGACTTGTTGACATCACTCTCTTCATCTCCTCCGCCACTACGTTATTGGCAACGGACAGAAATTCATATTTCCCGTCGCCACAGTTGGGTGCCTCATCCATAGGCCCATCCCCGGCACCCTCCCCTGCTGTCCAGTTCTTGCAGGGATACAAAAAGTGACTGAAAAGTAAGAGGAGAGGTAAGCGGAGTATACATTAATACGTCCACAAAGTACGAGGCGAGGTAAGCCAGAGTAGTGCCATTCAACAGAGGTGGCAAAAGTACACACATTCTGTACTTAAGTAGAAGTACAGATACTTGTGTAAAAAAATACTTTGATAAAAGTAGAAGTACTGATTCAACTTTTTACTCAAGTAAAAGTAAAAAAGTACAGGCTCTGAGAAGTACTCACAGTAAAAAGTAAAAAGTAATTTTTAAATCGGCTGTTTTTGTGCAAAGCTAACGGAACCTCACATCATATTAATATAATAGAAATATCATATAATAATAATATAAGGGAATAGGAACTTTATTTCAACTTCTATTACTGCCATTCTGAATGTATTCAGCGTGAACAACAACTAAAACAAAGTAGACAGAAAAAACAAGCTCTATTTGCTGTCGCCTACATGATAGATGTAGGCGACTTCGCCTCTACATAGGCCTAAACAAATCACACAAAATGATTATAGTAAAAGCAGCATGAATTACAAACTCAACAAGGTCAGTTATACCAT
>OMNO01015069.1:0-11888 GCA_900303215.1 Trachyrincus scabrus | reverse complement strand
CAATGTTTAGAAAACCTAAATCAAGGAGTGAACTGTAAAGCACTAGTTTTTACATATTATAATAGAAAGTACAAGCAAAGAATAGAAAAACGCAATACTTGCATTACCCGCAGCTACCGTTTGTTCGTCCACTCAGCTGCGCCGTGGTGCCCAACTGCGCATGCGGCATAGCAGAAAAGAAACCAGGCAGCATGATTGGCAGCTTATTGTTTTATGGGCTTTACCCACTGTCCCTGTACCTGTCCCGGCGGTCCTCAGGTAATGGTTGCTTGAGTTTGCAGTCGTGGGGTTGTGTTCTTAAAATGTATCCTCAACTTTTGTTAATTTGGTGTAAAGGCGTCTCGAATAAATTAGCCAACGGCAGCGCATGAAACGTGCTTGAGTGTTGTCATGTCATCTGTGTGATTATATTGGGAGTTACTTCAATGGTAAAAGTAGGATTTGAGCAGCGCTTTCACATTCAAGCTGTTTTCTTTTCTGTAGGAGCGACCTGGTATCGCATTGCCTTCTATGCTCGTCTATATTTAGAGGTAGCGGCTAGCACACGTCTCGGTCCCTACGAACACTTGACGTCAAGAAGCACGTGTGAATGTTTTGGTCGGACACCGGTTTTATTATTTATTTACTGTGTTAAGCAATTGGTGTCGTAAACAACTAAAAACAACCATTCTTTAATGTATGTGGTTACGACTTGCCTATGTAGGCTACTTTTTAAACGTGCGTCCCTATTTTGAAGACAATGACGATCTAACATTGTCCTGCTTTTTACCTTCCAGCAATCACAAAACCGGGTGTTTCCGGGTCTTGTATTAATGGCAAGCAGGTGTGTAAAGGTACTGACGTGCCACCAAGCAGCGGTACGAAGAACCAGCTGGGGGAAAGACAAGAACATGCACAGGAAAACATTCAAAGTCCTACCATAGATGGAGAACAGCCTAACATTGAGCTACATGGGAAAATTGAGACAATGCCCTTCTCAACGACAGATGAGATACCAAGTACAGGGACGAGTGAAGACCGGCTCATGGACCATTGTGATTCCCAGGTCCAAGACAACCAAGCTACAACACACCTACACCAACAGGTGTTTGATGTGAATCTAAATGAAATGAAACCAGCTGACAGCACCGGCTCAGTGCAGCATCAAGAGGCATTGTTGGAGGATCACTTGGCTCAAGTCGTAACAGTAGACAGTACCGTTCCAGTGGAATCATGTATACCTGCTGGCATTGAGGAGCCTGGAGTCTCTGAAGTCCAGACGCCACTTCCCATGAAGGAATGCTGGGATGAATACACAGAACACATAATGGGGGGAATGCCGGCAGGTGTGTTCGATCTACGGGCCCTGCTCTCAGACAGTCAAACCTACCAAGCAGACGAGAGGCAGGAGGAGACAGAGGGGAGCTGTTGTCCCCAGACTGGTTGGCACATCTCCACAGGTCCAGGCCTAGCGAATGTTGTTCACTGCCCTCTGTTGCAGTTCCCGTCCATGAGCTACTACCCCCTATTCCAACACACAGAGCCTTTAGAGGGTGAGTGTTACCGCCATTTCATTGCATTCATGTTTTTCGGTAGCTTTTACTGCATTTGTTTTTCTTGCTAAATGTTGAATCTCAATGTTAGTTAGAAGGAGCAATGTGTAAAATTCTGTATTGTCACGTCACTGGTTGAAGACAAGAAGAGTACACAAAGTTTAAATAATAATGATGCATATCTTGGATGCAGAAAATTTTATCTTATACTGACTGTACTTAGATGTACTGTACTACTGTAGAATACATCTTGCGATGCACCTGGACACATCTTCAGTGTTGTATCCTGGGTTCATCAGGCTCAACAGACACCCTCACCCAGGCGACCCAGCCGGGATCGATCAAGTCCCAGCTTGTGTCCAGGTAGCACTACCTCACCCACGACTCTCCTCTCCTGATCCACAGCCACCTTGAGGCAACTTCAGTTAGCCTCTGTGACCATCTTTGTGGCCCTTCGCCTGCTTGCTCCTGTGATGTCCAGCATGTTGTAGGCCCTACAGAGGGACTGGCCAGTGACCTGTCCGCTCCCTACGATGGGCTCACACCTCTCGCCACCCGTTGGTGCGCCACTGCTCCACCAGCTCGGCATGCTTACCTCTCTTCCTCTCGTTGGCTTCCTCGATGTGGTCTTCCCAAGGGACAGTGAGTTCCAAGAGGATCACCTGCTTTGAGGCTTCGGAGAGCAGCACCATGTCCGGCCTCAATGTTGTGACAGCAACATTTGCTGGGAACTTGAGTTGCTTCCCCAGGTCAACCTTCAGCTCCCAGTCTTGTGCTGTTGAGTGCAGGCCAGAGGAGGAGGTCCTGGAAGCTGCTGTTGGCCTCTGACCAGCTCTGATGAACGCGATGGTTTTCTTCGCTGGGTGGATGCGCTTGCAGTGGTTGATTCCACTGCGGATGGCGTTGGCGATGACCTTGAGGACTTGGTCATGGCGCCGATGGTAGCGCCCCTCCCCCAGGGCTTTCGAGCAGCAGCTGAGAATATGCACCAGCGTCCCTCTCCTCTGGCACAGAGGGCATGCTGGTGACTAGGGCTGAACGATAAAAAAAAAAATTGTGATTATTTTTACAGATATTGTGATTGTGATATGATTCACTATTAGTGGAAATTATCCTTTTTTTCATCACAATTTTCATTTTCACTGAAAAAACTAGTAAGTCATGATTTTAATTTGTTGGACGGGCTCGGTAGAATATCACACACAGCCTGGATCAAGAACTCTGCGATCCAAAGCTCAGCCCATGACACCTTTCGCTCCACCGCTTGCTCCCATCTTGTCAAGGCTCCCTGCTGCCACATTCCAACTATCTGGCTGGCTGGCTCCTCCTCGACTGACGCTCTCACCTCCTCCTGGATCACGGCCCTCCTATCCTTCTTCTTCGCCTTGTCGTAGCGTGGTTTTGTGCTACTACCAAGGCCAGCCCTTCCACATGTTCCCGTGCCCACCAGCGTGCTGTGTCTCAGCTGAGACTCGGCGACCTCGAAGGCCTCTTCCACTTCCGACCTGTTCTGACCACGATGCTGGCCTGGGAGACCTTTGGGCCGCTCGACTCCCGGTATTGCAGGACCTCCCTTGTACGGGTCACCATGAATTCTTCATTCAGGTTGCAGCATGTTGTTCTTCCCGTACAGGGCGTGGTTGCTCAGGCTTTGAGGGAGACCCAACCTGCTGACCCTCCTATCGAAAGCTCTCGACAGTGGAGATCGGGACTTGGTAGACCAAGAGGGGCCAGAGGATCTGTGGAAGGATGCCGTGCTGGTATATCCAGGCTTGGATCAAGGCCTGACTTACCTAAAGCCGCCAACCACGCTTCCAGTTCTTGATTGGTCACTCGGATGGATGCCGTGTCCCTCAGGCTCTTCACTGGTTTCTCGCAGATCAAAGGTATCCGAGTGCTGCCAACAGTGAACAGTGGTACTTGTCGCCGCTCTTGCCCTTCTTTAGCACCAGGGATCTGGATTTCACTGGCTTGAAGCTCATGCGAGGCCAAGTGATCAGTTCCTCCAGACCCTTCAGGATCCACTTGCTCCCTGGGACATATGTGGTTGTAGTACCAATAAATAATAAAAAATCACCTCAGCATATGAAATGTAATGTACTAATGCCTGCACAATGACTCGTTTACTAAAAGGAAAATTAAAGCAATGTGTTTCCTTCACCCTTTATTTTTCTGTGTCCCTGCCTAATTCCCCAGTGGTTTGGAGAGTCTGGGAGAAGGTGAAGGAGAGCCAGACTGCAGCAGTGGAACCCGTTCAGACCCCCAGCTCCTCTGATACAGACCACGAGTGTGCCTTGTTTCACTTTACCGTCATGTCCTACAACATCCTGGCCCAGGACCTGCTGGAAGCCAACCAGCAGCTGTACTGCCACTGTCCACTAGAAGTGCTAGACTGGAGCAACCGCTGCAATCTGCTCGTACAGGAAATACTCAAATGGATGCCAGATGTATGTGTGACCGACCTATCTCTTTTGGAGATAGTTATTGCAGTGAGATCATTTGTTGAAGTCGTTGGGTAGCAAGCGACTGACGGTGCGTTTTGTCCCGTGTGTAGATCATGTGTCTCCAAGAGGTCCAGGAGAGCCACTACAAGGAGCAGCTGCATCCTTTCCTCTCGGAGATCGGTCTGTCCGAGCTCGCATCCATGTTGTACTTCATCTGTAGTTTGTCAGACAAAAGGGGTTTCGAAGAATTAGAAGTTTCATCACAATATACTAAGATATTGATGGAAAATTATTGATTTGATAACAATTTGATCCAATTTGTTTCATTGTTTGTTTGTACATGGGTTGAAATCAGATGGTTTTCGTTTCCACACAAGCATTTTTAATATTGTTATAAAATGTTTGTTTCAAACCTTCATTCAGAAAATGTAATCCTAAGCTTTTCAGTCAATATACAGATCTGTGATCAGTGGATTGTCACACCCTCTAGTGGACAAAGTGAGCATAATATGATTACACTTTTTCCTGGACTGCTGCATCCTAGGCTACAAATGTGTGTATAAGCAGCGAACTGGGACCAAGACGGATGGCTGTGCTACCTGTTACCGCGGCAACCGGTTCGCTGAGATTTCAACCAGCCTTTTGGAGTTCCGCCGGCCAGAAACGGAGCTTCTGGACCGGGACAATGTGGGCGTCGCTCTGCTGATCCAGCCCATTCCCCCCCCGGGGTCGTCGGAGGTCACCGTAACAGCCCCGCCCATCTGCATTGCCAACACTCACCTACTGTTCAACCCCCGCAGGGGAGATGTGAAGCTGGCTCAGTTGGCCATCATGCTGGCAGAGATCAACGCCATGGTCAAGGCCTGCAAGAGCAGAGGTCAGCAATGTAATGTGATCTTGTGTGGGGACTTCAACGCGGTTCCCCATATGCCTCTGTACCAGCTCATCACCTCGGGTCAGCTCTACTACCACAGCCTCCCGGCCTGGACGGTGAGGCCACAGAACACTAACCCTAATGATCACTGCCATCATGGTACTCCAACTGGAAATAAATACAGCAAGTCTGTCCCATATGAATGAATTGGGTCATTTCGTCCAGCGAAGTAACCAGGAGGTTATTTTATAACTTGGCTTTTTGTGATATCTTTTTTTTTTGTGCATTGTCTTTGTGTATGGTAGGTGTCGGGTCTGGAGGATCTGTCCTACAAAGGCTATTACGACAGACTCTATGCCCCGCTGTGGCCCAGCTCTCTGGGGGTCACCGACAGGTGCCAGTACACCACCAGCCAGGAGAAGTGTGAACACCACAATGACAAAGGAGGTTGGTCTCTTCTCTGTAGAACACAACACTGGATTGTGATGCCACGGACTTGAGTCCATTGCGTGTTGCTTCTGTCCATTCTCTACAGAAAAACTAGCGGCTATTTCCTTCTCACTGTTTGGCAGTAATGTGAGACTTTCTAACCTGTATTTCTCATTCTTGTACAGGGAAGCTCCAATACAGCCATGACTTTCTTCGACAGCTGCGCCTCTGTCCAGCTGCGTGCATTAGGCCCGTTGACCTAGAATTCATCCCCAACGTGACTGACAATACACCAGGTCTGACCTATCCTGGTGCCTCCTCCTCCTAAACAGTCATGTGTATTTTCATATCCTTTTTGTGGTCTCTCCCCTGTTTTATTTTCCATAGATATCTCTGGGAAGAACTTCCCTCAAGCACCAAGGTAGGTTAAGATAATGGTGTCCAAAAATATTAGTAATTCAGAGAAAAATGCTGTTTCTGTTTGTTTGTCAAAATGTATTAAAAACTTGGGGTAAACTAAAAAATATTTACAAGATGAACCCCATAGCCAATGCCAAAAAGTAATAAACAATGAAAAATGACGTTTTGACATCAACAAATGAAAAAATACCAAAATTACCATTTTGAAAATAGATAAGTAATACATTTACTCTACCACAGCATGGGTCCCACCATCTGTCATGGGCTGAGCCTGCGGTCGGTCTATAAGCACGTTCTCCCAGGGTTAGGCCATCCAGAAGTCACCACCCTGCACTCTGAAGCAGGCGCTACAGTCGACTACATCTTCTACACCTCGAAATGTGACCCTCCATCAGACGATCAAAAAGGTGTGCTAGCATGTGAATTAAATTAGCCTCTGTTACTGTCCAATCGCATCGTGACGCCTTTCAATGCAATATGAAAAATGCACTGAATGTGTAAATCGCTATAGATAAAGATAATTTTGTTTGTTTTCTCAGGCGATGGATCGCTTCTCAGTGGAAGCCTTGAGCTGATTGGCTATCTCTCCCTCCTGTCCGAGGAGGACCTGTGGTCAATGAAGGGCCTACCCAATCAACATTTTCCCTCTGACCATCTCAGCCTCTTGGCCAAATTCCAGCTGGACCTGAGCCCTGCATTATAGAGGAAGAAGGCATTGCACCTGGGAGTTATAACAGATACAGATAAAAGTAACCGCCACCAGACAAATAATGTTTGTTTTGCCCTGAACACTTTTAAGATGCTTTTATGTTGTACATGGGACACGCCTGGGAGTAGTGCCTGCACCAACATAGAAAGACGGATGGTTGAGGGGATGCTGTTAAAATAGTTTTGCTTAAAAGTGCCAATATGGGAATATATAATCCCGTTAAAGATGCTTTTTTTTTTTTTAATAATGTTTAAGAGTTTTCTAATAGTTTATACTATTACACAGATTTAATTGCTGAGACCTGGATTAATTGTCTTTTAGTTCCCCCAGATTATGTGAGCAAGCAAATGTTTTCCATGTTCAAGTTACAGTATACTGCATCAAAGGAAAAATAAATGTCCACTCTGGTCCAATGGATCAGCCTTTATTCAAACAGCACATAAAGCATATGTCTAGGGCTGTCTTCCTCCTGCTAAACGTGATTAGATCTTTTATCTGGATGCTGGTGATGGCATGCCCATCTTACTGATTTAGTCTGGAGGAGTGTGTGTGGGGTGGAGGCATGAATGAATAATGAAGTACCACTATAGAGTGTTCCTGTCTTATGGGGCTCGGGTCAGGGTGCTTTGTCTGTACATTATGGAGTAGCATGTCCACTAATGTGTTCTGTCCTCTGAGAATCCTGTTTAAAACCTGCACATCACACTCTGTTGAGTGGCTGTCAGACCAACGTTGTTCAAACATATCCTCCCAATTTCAAAGTTCACTGGAATATTTTAAATGTGTAAATCGTGTGCTGATTTACATTAACACATGGGCAAAGGTAACAATCCATATGAAGAAAACGTCTGGATTAAATTCCAGTGAGGGATGTGAGGGAAAGTACTTTACTATTTTCTATTATTTTCTGCAACTTGGACTATATATTATGCATACATCATTCATATCCTCTCCATATACCTAAACATGGTTCAGGATGTGTACGTTATCATCTGGATCACTATTTCATGCTTTCTACTGTAACCGAACGCCCACTGCTGGGATCTGGACTTTGTCAGGTTTCTCCATGTGCAGTACCCCTCCCTGGGAGCTGTTTGGATTGTTTTAATAGCATCTCTTCCAGTCAGCATAACACTCATCCAGCAGCTGCACCAGTAAGACAAAACATGTATCCAGCAGGCCTTTAAAGACACATATATGAGCAAGAAAATATGTTTTATATACATACATAGCCTCAACCGGACTTATCTTGCATATTTTTTTTTCTTCCTGGTCCATTGTATCCATTCATACATTTTATGCAAAGGAGACTAACGGATTTTGTGATTTATATGGCGGCGGCCATTATATAAAAAAACTATTACCAGTGGAACAGACCGTTTTGAATCTCCTTTTATAGTGCTGGTGTCAAGATTTCTTTGTATACAGAGACAGCCAGGGGGGAAGTGTTTGGAGTTCTGCCAAACTTTATATGTGCAAGAAGCTGACAGAACACAATTCATTTGAAATCGTCCCCTATAGACAGACCCTGTGCCTTGTAGGCCTTCGTCTCGCATCACATCACTAAATTTAATCTTCCCATCCGACATAGACCATTTTGTTTTGTTGGTCTCAACGGGTAGCAGATAAAGCTCTGGCAAATGACAAACCCAAGTCCACTGCTGTTGCATGACAAGAGGTCCTTTTATTGTGACAATGTTGGCCAGCAGAAAGGAAAAGTGGTCCGTTTGACACATCCATAGTGTTTATTTAGATACTGTAGATCAATGGCAATCTTTTGGTATGAAGCAGTGCCGCTTCGTAGCATTGTAATGAAAACATCTACACATGAAATTCAGCACTGTGGCATTACAACAGTGCTTGGTTAGCTAAATGAAGTGAATCACGTGTGATTAGTAATACTGATGGAGCTAACACAATGACAGAACCAGAGCAACAAATCCAGACAAATGCTGTAAACCCACTTATGTGTACCATGCGTATAATGTTAAAAACTCACTTGGACACCCCTTAAAGTTGCCAAGGAACAGGGTAGAAAAAAACGCTACAAATAAGGCAAGGGAACACGTAACAAGTAAAAGGTAATCCACAGCAAAACAATGTTGAAAAGTGGTAAAAACTGTATCCGTCTTCATTTGAATGGTATATTCTCCTCAGTCATAGATATATTTCACATCCCGTTTCTCATCACTTTTCATGCTCATAAAATGTTGTTATGTATATGATAGGTTCCCCCCTACTAAACCGCACATCTCCATTCAGTAGATGACATGCTAATGGTTGGCTAGACGATAACAAAAAGGGCTCATACAACGAGAGCTGTTTCATTTCAAGGCTATCCTAGAGAATAGAAGTTGCACTGCTGTATGCTTAGGTAGGTAAAAGTGTAAGAGTTTTTAAAAAAATTAACTACAGCTGCAGTTTTTCCTCACTTTATATTCATTAAAAGGCACAAGGGTAGTGGTTTGCCAGCTACTCACTATAAAAGCAGGTACTGCTCTGCAGAGCTCAAAATTTAAAAGTACATTACATGTATTTTATACAAGTACAGTATAGAACATAACAATAAAAAAATGCACACACAACCAAGAGCCAATTTTCCAACACGGAAACCTGTGATATGTCTATTAGCACATTTACATTAATTTGTTGTCTTGTCTGACTCTTGAAAAGTCATGTATTTTTCCATAACTGCTATGTATGAATGTTCGTAGTACAATGTTTTGTACCTACAAAGTTGCTGGTGACCTATTCGATAACAGGCCCCCCAGAATAGGTTAACTGGTACATTAGATTCAAAGCTCAAACACACAGGAATAACCTTAAAGGGTCTAGCACCTTGTAAATAAGTCTCTTTACTTAACAGTTGGAGTTTTAAGTCCTCCCTTAGACTCGGATCTGATATCCATTCATATCTGTGGGTGGTTTCTTCTCCAACACTTTCTTCTCAGTGGAAGGTCTAAAACACACAAATTACACATTCAGTACAACGGAAAATTATTATTATTATGATTTACTTCCACGACACAACCCATTTCATTAACTAAAATTCCATTTGACCTTGGATCTAACACTAAGCAACCATCGCAATCCATCTCTTCCAGCAAGCTCTGAATGTATCAATATATCAAACATCTTCCATCCATCCCTATCAGCATTATGTTTGAGTGGAGCACAGAAGCCAGGCTTACCGTCTCTCTATGTGGCTGATCCTGCGCATGGGGCTGCCAGGCCCTCGCAGGGGAGAGCCCATGCTGTTCCTCCTGTCTTTGGTGGGAGAGGGTGGAGCAGCTTTTCCTATCTGTCAATGGAGGAAGAAACACTATCATGAACCCGGTTACCGAGTAGAGAATTCTATAAATTCATCTGAAAATGACGCTTTTCATTTATTCAAAAAAGCTTGCTATAAAGAGAGGGAGCAGCTGAAGAGTGTGTGATGGCACTGGCCACCCGTGAAGCGCAGTGCGACCGCAGTGCAACCGCAGTGCAACCATCCCATTGTTGTTTTTATTGTTTTATGATACACTCAGCTCAGCATCATGGCTGCCACCATTAGCACTAAGAGAATGAAAGGGCATCATTTGATGATGCCAGCCGCTTAAAATAATTGGGGTCAGCTTACTGTCGCCATGCACAAAGAACCGGCACGCCAACAGGAATTAAAATCTACATCTCATCTCACAGGAGAATAAGCAATCGTATTTTCTATCATGTTTGTGACACAGTGAGGAACGGACTCCCCCCCCATAGGAGAAATCCCACTGTATTGATATTTGCACATCTATTTTTGTATTTAATATCCGCACAACATTGCCGAAGCCCCGACTCTTTCCACAATGGTTTCTCTCTCTGCCTCCCCTCTCGCGTCACACTGTACCTTCAGCCTCATGTCTCGAGTGTGTCTCTCCAGCTCTCTCCTCAGCTCCTCCTTGGGCAGTCTGTCCACGTCCAGCACCGAGTGCTTCCACTCTATCTGCTCCACGCTGTGCACGTCGTGGGACACGTACTGGCCGATCTTCACCTTGCGCAGGGTGTGCCAGTAGCCGCGGTAGGCCCCCTCAAACTCCTGCACCAGGTCGGCCAGCGTGCGGAACTCCAGGTGCTTGAACATGAGGTCGTCCCTCCGGCTGATGCCCAGCGCGCCGAAGCGCCCCCCGCTGTGGATCCCCAGCACGATGTGGTAAAAGTGGTTCCCTGAGAACTGGGTCTTAAAGCTGAGGGGGAAGCGTTCCACGCCGGGTAGGTTGGTGGTGAGGTAACTGGACGCAAGGCTATAGTCAAGGAAACCTTCGAGGACTTTTATTCTCTCTGGTTCTTCTGACGCAGAGGAGTCGCCCCTGTTGTGCCCCTGTTGTCCAATTTGGAGAGATGGCTTGAAACGCAGTTGTGTTTTTGGAGGATCGCAAAATATTGTAAGCGTATATCGATCAAATTAGAACAGTGCGGGTTAAAAAGCACACAGGTGAACACCTCTGAGCCTCACTTTAAAATGTAAACAATTCAGGCTAATGTTACCATAGTTATTGGGATTGAGATAAGTAGTACTGTTGAGGGTGATAGAAATGTGGTATAGAATACAATTTAACAATAATTATAGCTAGCAGTCAATCCTTTTTTTTCCATCCCTGTTTTCCGTTAATCCAAGATGTTCTGTGAGTGAAAAGATACATTGCGAGGATCACAGCCTCCAGACACTTGATTGGCAGACCTTCCCTGGTCATCTCTTTAGCAATGTCCATCAACCTGCAGAAAATATATGAAAACCTTTGGTGAAAATGTACAGTACTTTTTACACACATGTAAGACATTAACACACAGAGACTACACTGACGCTGAAATGGACACACTGCTATTCCTACCAGGAAGATAACCAAGAAATTACATTACCATAAAACCTTAGTCGGTAAGCTGAGGTTAGCATGACAGGGCCAGCTAAGCCTTGACACAGGGAGCCATGCTCTTAAGCCTTGGGCTGTACACAGGTGGAACACACACCAAATCCCAAAAATCCTCTTTCACATCCCAGGCCTGCTGTCTGGTTCCATTATTTCACATCTGCATTATCCCACGCACTGCCAAACATCAAACATGACAGAAGACGAAAACAAAGGCTGGCAGTCGGCCTAACGGGATTAAAGACAAGGTTGCTTACGCAGTAAGAGGACGGCTCTTCTTGATCTCAAAAAACTGTGTTCCAGTGTGATTGTACCTGGAAGACACTGTTAAAGTTAAATAACAGAAACAAGTCTGGGAGTACTTTGGTAGAGCAATCAGCATCACAAATAGACCAACGGGCCCAGCTACATCGTGCTTCGTGATGTTAGTAGATTTGTTAGTAAATTATGAATGAGTGCTTGCCAGGGGTGGGGATAGTGTTCATGTTTTATACAGAACATACTCATCAGTGACCTACTTCCTTGGTCACTGTTTGGCCTATATCAATCACATTGTGTAAAAATGGCTGAGGCGTGTAGATCTTT
>OMNO01015068.1:0-12459 GCA_900303215.1 Trachyrincus scabrus | reverse complement strand
CTCTCTCTCTCTCTTTGATTTTCCCCACAATTATTCACATACATACCCACATGTATATTCACTGCATTTGGAGTCAGGTCATGAATATAAAGTATTCCATTAGTTCATCATGAGTTCAATGTGAATTTAAAGTTGTCCTTGAGTTCAGTAGGAATTATAGGAAAGTATTCCATTCGACCGAGATTAAAGGTTGTTGTGTGTATGTGTGTGTGTGTGTGTGTGTGTGTGTGTGTGTGTGTGTGCTTTGATGCAGCGTTAGAGTGTTTGAGTACTGTCTTGTTGCTGACAACCTTTGAAAGCTTCACTACGGCACAGGAACGGTCCAGATGTATCAGTCAGAGTGGCAGAAACACCGCTACACATCACCACAATGCCCACTCAGCCTACAATACAATGGTACAGACATGACTGACAAGTACTTCAAATCCACATTCTAGCAGTAGTGTTTTCAGTGGTTTAAAACTGTGAACGTCGTACTGACAACCTTAATACCAGTTGACACATTCTTGGTTCATCCTCAGGTGTATATATTTGAAAACAACATTTACTACCAAGTGGATGTTCAGAGCAGCTCGTGGAGATTGACGTCTTCTGGACAGGAAGGGGCTGTCTTCAATGGCATCTCTGATTGGCTGTACGAAGGTAAGGACTGATAACATCACTAAAGGCAGTCAGTTGGAAGAGCCCATCCATCTTGTCTCCTTCACTGGCCGAAAAAAAAAGAAAAAAAGAGACAAGTACAAATATTTCAGTTACCTTACCTATTTTTTTTTTGTCATCCGCAAATGAATGATAACTTAAAAATCTGCCAAATATGTCCCACTTATATGTGTCCCAATTTGAAAGAACATTCCAGAAGGGAAGGCAAAAACGCAAACCTTGATTCATGTGTCCTTGATTTTCCATTCCACATTATCATGTAAGATATTTTAGCAAAGTCTTTTGATCAAAGAAAAGTAAGTCTCAGTCTGAGCCTCCATTGTACTCATTCAGGTCGCCGATGACGGAAGGATTTGATCATCTTTTTTAGGTGAAAGCAGAGTAGGCAGCTTCAAAGAAAGCAGCTTCAGATGTCCCAGGAAGAGGCCAGAGAGCAGAGAGGGAGAGTGCTTCCTTGAGATATAATAATATAATAATATAATATAATAATACACTTTACACTGCATTAGTCAGACGAGCCACAACCAAACTCCTGAAGAAAAACAACTTGGCCCTGACAACAAACATTTAAAAACTGATGAGGCTAATTGTGTTTAACTTCTACTTTTGTAAGAAACAACAAACCAATGCGCATTAAGTGCCATTATGTGAGATTTAAAATTAAATACCGTCAGCCAGAAACAAACAAGGCGCAAGTCATTCAACAAACCAACAGATTGAGTTTAACGGTTCAGCCACTGAATTGAGCACCGATGATGCTTAATGACCACTGATTTCTAATGAATTGAAGTTTAAATTAAATTGAAACGAAGATAACACACAACATAACAGTTAGCAACCTTTTCAACTGCATTAACGTAATTAAACCCGACCATACACAGTCATTTACAACAGAACATATTTAACTATTCTCTTCTTTTCCAGACACTATGTCTGTGTTGTTTCCACTGACATCGAACCGAAAGACAAAACTGAGAACAAAACGTACGCAGCGATTCACTCCAGAACAATTCACTCCAGAACAATTCACTCCAGAACAATTCACTCCAGAACAATTCAACCGCTCGGCAGCAAACATTCCTCTTTTCACCCCATTTATTTTTTCCCTCCTCTACTCAAACAAACCAACAAACCAACAACATCCAGCAGCACCGCCCGCCTCCCCAGATTCCATTTGTTTCAACTGACTTCTCCTCTAACCGGCGGTCGGCCATTTTGTCCTCCCCAGAGCAAGTTCTCCACACCCAGGTGGCCCACTGGTGGGCCCCGGACGGCCGCCGGCTGGCCTACCTCTCCATCGACGACACCCTGGTGCCCACCATGCTGTTGCCCCACTTCACTGGCTCCCTGTACCCCCGGGGGAAGAGTTACCCCTACCCCAAGGTCCCCGAGCTCCTCCACCCTACTCCATAAACCACGGTTGACACAGACTGACTCCTCACACAGCCTACCAGGACATGCTAGCTGTGTGTGTGTGGGGTGTAGATTTACTTGTTGGCTACTTACATGACTCGTCGAAAATATGACATAATGTGTAATATTACGTATGGATGTATGGTGGATGGATGGTTGTCTATACGTCAACACTAACGTAGTCCACTGGTTCGCTGACTGGTTGATCTCTGTGCAGGTATATACTGTAACTGTTTTCTGGTGTCTTTGGGAGCTCCTCTGTGATTGTTGATTCTAATTTGCTAGTTCCTGTCAATCGATTAGAAGCACCGGCAATTACAGTGATAACCCATACAATGTTGTTTCCTTATTTGTTTAAATAATGCGCTAAATGTTGTTTAACAACAATCTCTAACCAATCGTAGAAATCCAAAGAATCAATAGCCAACCAATCTACATTCTCTGTGATTGGACATCCAAAATCATTATGTTTAACCAACCAGATTACTTTGTCCAATCTTCTCATCTTATATTAGCATAGCAACAGTAGCACTGCCAGGAGAGACTAAGTAAGAGAAGTAAACACACACACACACACAGAGAGAGACCGCGTTGTTCTTCCGTGATGCTTGCCGATGTGTCATATCATCTAGACTAATGAGCAGAGTGTTTGAGGGAGGCTTAGCAAGAGAAGCACAATGACTGGCCCACGGGGGTTACACCACCTCGCACACTGTCACCGTGTTCCTGGCTTGAGTTATAATGTCATTACAGAGCCTTGATTTATCTACTGGCTTAGCCTGGCACCGGAGCTTACAAACAAACAAACGAAGTAGTGCAGACGGTGTGGAATATTTCACACGGCGACGGCCTACTGCACGGATGTCCGGGGGGCAGGAGATGGAGTTGAGTTGAGCCTGCTGGTTTTGAATTCTCCAGACGGGGCAGATCAACCCAACTGTCAAACTCTACGTCATCGCTCTGGATGGAGGCGCACAGACGGTCCAGCTGCGACCGCCCGGCAGTTTTGAGGAAAGGTACTTCAGGAAATGTCTTGGGGAAAGAGGGGCTTTGGGGTAAGGTGACCTTTCCTCACTTATTCATACCCTCTTTTCTTTGGTTGTTTTTACACACCAGAGAGCACTACATCACCATGGTGACGTGGGCCACACGGGACCGAGTGGCCGTCCGCTGGGTAAACCGGGCGCAGAACATGTCCATCCTGACCCTGTGTGACGTCGTCACGGCAGACTGCGTCAAGGTGAGGATTAAACTTTATTTTACATTCATTTGGAAAAGTAACTGTACTTTGACTTTCAGGCTGGAGATGTAACTTTTAAAAAACCAAAGTCACGTCTCCAAAGTGAAGTGAGTTACGTCTCCTTACTTCACTTGGTCTTTTATTTTGTAGAAACACGTGATGACATCAGAGAAGTGGCTTGATCGCCAGGTAAGCAGCCAGAGCGATGAGTTCCAACATATTATGTAGCCATATAAACCCTCATTTAGTTATAATTTGGGGTTTTGGGGTTTACATGACGGGAGAAGAAGTCAGAAAATCACAGCTACCAAAAAGATAACCATGATGAAGTGTTCAAAAGTACTCTTTTGATATTTGCTTTACAGTTTGACGTTTGCTCCTCCTGTAGAACGAAGAGCCGGTTTTCTCCCAGGATGGAACGGTCTTCTTCATAACCCTCCCTCTAGAAGATGGCGGAGGAGAAGCCTTCAACCACCTGGCCATGATAACAGACCAGGTGGAACTCCCCAAGAGGAATGGCATTTAAAGAGGAAACTTAAAAGCATGTTTGACATCCATCACATCCATTTCAGTTACTTTGAGTGTTTTGAGAAAATCGAATGTTATTCCTTTATTATTATATCTGTCACTATCATTCAGTCAATCCCCTCCTACATCCTGTTAGACAGTTCCAGTCTAACTATTGAACTACTAGAGGATGAACAATACCTGAATCCATTTTCAACAACGACAACATTTGAGATCTTTGTTCCACGGCAGATGTGGTGGAGTTGTTTAAACAATGAGAAGTGTTTTAAAACTCAATAAGTCATACCTGCATACACAATACCTTACCCAGTGCATGCTTGTTAGATATGGACATACGGGAGGACTATGTTGCGTGAGACGGATTAGTAAATCAACATCTTGTACCTCTGTTGAAATCTATTCCACGCCACCTCCTCCCCCGCCTCAGTCCGAGGACCAGGACGTCAGCGTTCGCCACCTGACCTCGGGAGGCTGGGAGGTGTCTCGCGTCTTAGCGTTTGACGAGAGCTCAGACTCGGTGTGAGTATAGTCAGTACAAGGCGGTTACTGCAGTATTTCATACGACAAACCGAGCACCTCAGTTCACGCTGGTTCCTCGTCTCTGTGCAGGTATTTCCTGAACACGGAGGATGGGTCTGCACAGAGACAGCTCTACAGGTACTCCGGGGTGTTTGACTGTAATATGATCTAATGAACCAGCAGTGAATGCAGGATAGTGTAGTCAGTGGTTGGGTGTTTGACTCCTGCAAGTTGCTTCGGAGTGTTTGATAAATACTAAATAATTTCGTCAGTTAAATGTGTAATCGTATGTGTGTACGTTATCTACGGGAAACCATTATGTTTAGAATGAGACCTGTGACTTATGACCAAACAATATGAATGAGACAAAACAGAATTCTTACAATTGCATTTAAATGTAACCCATCCCTATAGCAGCTTTTCAGCAATAGGACTTCTTCTGTTTCCTTTTTAGTCATCACATGTGAACACCACCAGTTAAAGTCCTCCCAGAAGTTGACCTTAAAACAGTTTCAAATTCTGTCAAATATGACCTATTGTTGACTTGATTCGCGTCCCGCTTGCAGGGTTTCCACCGTGAGTCCCTTTGAGAGGTCCTGCCTTAGCTGCTCGCTCTCCAAAGCCCAGTGCACACATTTCCACGCACGTCTCAGCCCTCGCTGCCAACACGTCCTGCTGGACTGCAGAGGTAGAGAGCGACCACGCTGTCAATATCACATCACAGACATATCACATCCAAGAGGTATCACATCCAAGAGGTCACATCACAGACATATCACATCCAAGAGGTATCACATCCAAGAGGTATCACATCACAGACATATCACATCCAAGAGGTATCACATCCAAGACATATCACATCCAATACATATCACATCGAAGCGGTATCACATCCACGACATAGCACATCCAAGACATATCACATCCAATACATATCACATCGAAGCGGTATCACATCCACGACATAGCACATCCAAGACATATCACATCCAATATATATCACATCCACAACATATCACATCCACGAAATATCACATCCAAGACATAGCACATAAAAATATCACATCCAAGACCCATCACATCCAATACATATCACATCTGAGACACATCACATTCAAGAAATATCACGTCCAAGGCACATCACATCTAAGAGGTATCACATCCAATACATATCACATCCAAGACACATCACATCCAAGAGGTATTACAGGTATCACATTGAAGATGCATCACATCCAACACATATTACAAATATCACATCCTAGACATATCACATCCAAAAGGTAACACAGAAATAGACAGGTACAATAAGATTAGATGTACTTCTCTAATCAGACAAGAGGTGGCAGGTTTATGTCGTTCATGTCTCCGTGTTATGTACTCGTAGACTGGGGTCTGCATGAGGACTTTAGACACATCGTCAGCCATCTTTGTAGTCCTGTTTTGTCACAATTGGTGATTATGGTGAAACATTGAAACGTGTGATAACGACTTTCATGCTGAAACAATGAATCCTCCCCTGGGATGTGAAACTATAAAAACTATAAAACTATAAAAGATGTCCTTTGGGAGAGAGCAGATTGCCTTAGAGCAGAGTAATATTCAGTTACACGTTTTCACGTATAAAAACAGATTTGTTTTAGGTGGTTTCACCAAAACCGCTTCAAGCGTCTGTGATGAATATGTCTTCTTCCTATCGCAGGGCCTGGTGTCCCCAGCACCACCATTCACCAGCTCTCTGATATGATTGGTAGGTTCCGCCCTGCCTGGACTCACATCCACCAATTACTGAGCCTCTTTCAGCCAGTTGCATCACACCCTGCATTTCACCAGCATTGCTGCTATTAGTTGATATATTATTACATTGGTATATAGTGTGTGTGTGTGTGTGTGTGTGTGTGTCTGTCACTGTGAATTGAATCTCCAGCCTCTCTTGTGAATATTAGTCAATCACAGTAACCATTAATAATGATCAATCCACCGTGAGTACAACAGTAGTTGTGCAGCACTTGGTCCTATGTTGGAGTTGTAAATGCACTAAAGGGACTTCATTAAAGCAGCGCTAACTGAGTTAGCTTGTAGCTAGGTGTTGTAATGAGGGGCTTCCTCCACGCGTGTATGTGTATGTGTGTGTGTGTGTGTGTGTGTGTGTGTGTGTGTGCGTTGCGTGCGAGAGAGAGATGCTCGTTAATCGGCCAGTTAAAGTATCATTTCCATACCCTGAATAGGCACATAAAGAGCTGTGCTTGTATTTGGTATTTTCAGTTACCATGCAATTTAGAAGCAAAGTACAATACATCATAATATTCTTAAGCTGTGTTGGCGTTTTGATGATTTCGTGGAGATAGTATTTTGTCGCTCGAGGACGGCGCTTTACGCATTACAAACATTAACATAAACATTACAGCCCTAAGCATGTTGTCCGCCAAATTATTAACAAATTCCATTAGGTGTCGCAATTTTTTCTTTATAATTTATGACATTTCTCAGCGGGCTGGCTTGCTTCTGTTGGACACACAGGGAGCGTCAGCGTGGAGAGGAATGTGATATTAGCAGAAGCACTGCGGTACCGGATTCTGCCCAGGAGGGAACGGAGGACCGTGCACATCAATCACTCTGGTGCGTAACGTGTCAACACAACACGCGTGCTGATGGAAAACGTACATTATTATTATGCTTATTGAATGCTTCTATTTCTTTTAATGCTTGAAGGGTTTTTTATTTCAGATTTTCATTCTTTATGATGTCTTTAGTGTTGTGATGATTGTCTTCAGCCTCTTCTTCATCACAGTCATTATCGTCACCCTCATCACCATAACCACCTTCTTTAATAATTTCAGTGTCAAATTCACCACCTCCAGCCATGGCCCATTTCCCCCTGATTCATTGTCTCGCCACAATAAGAGTTTCTCTGGGTGATGATCAGGTAACAGGTAACAGTTGACAGCCACCCACTTTAGAGTTGCGTTCAAGTGTTCAATAGCTCTCACGATGCGGCAGCGACAGCGGATAAACGATCCACGGCAGCAGTGAAACAGTTTGCTACCACTAGGTGTGTGTGTGAGTGTGTGTGTGTGTGTGTGTGTGTGTGTGTGCGTGTGTGTGAGAGAGAGACGAGGAGAATGGCGCTGGTGGCGTTCAGGCAACAAATCCAGGATAAACACAATTATAAGAACAGGTGTGGGGCTTTGTGAGGTGATTATGAACGGGCTCTGGATTGAGAAACACGGTGGTCTACTGATACAATTAGACACAGAGACATATGGCTTCCTCTCCCTCTCTCCCCCCCTCTCTCTCTCTCTCTCTCTCTCTCTCGCTGTCTGTCTCTCCCTCTCTTTAAAAAGGTCTGTAATTGAATTCAAAGACTGAGGATTTTTAATTGACACACATTTCAGGTCGGTAACAGTGTGGGTGTTCTGTTCATCCACTTCCCCCTAATAGCGCTTCAAAGGCCTGATGCAAACAACACACATCTCAAAATAGTGTAACTCTTATTTACAATTTGCTAATTAGCGAACACACTTTGTTGCTCATTTGTCTTCCATTGTTCCACGAATGGCATATTGAGCTCGTGTTTGTACAGGACTTAAGTTGAAAAAGAGAACTAATGTTTTTCTTTTCATTTTGCAGTTTTCCACATGGAATTATCTCTCCCAGCAGCTTTGGATGAAACAATACAACACCCACTTTTACTGATTCTGTACGTGAACCATGTTTAAATAAGCCTGTGTAAATATTCTCACTGTTTAATTAATACATTAGCTGTTGTGTCTTGGAGTGTAGTCATTGCTGTTGATATAATAATAATCTCTCTCATAAGTTCTTAAATTCTTTATTTTGTATATTTTATATATAGCACGACAGGACTGGCTGTTTATCCAGTGATTATTGTGTTGTGTGTCTTAACACGGAGAGCCTGTTTGAGTGAGTCAGTGCTTCCTGCTGTTTCACAGTAACAGCGCGCCTGGCGAACAGTCCGTGAGCGACCGCTTCCTTCTGGACTGGGACTCGGTGCTGGTGAGCTCGGACCACGTCATTGTGGCCCGTCTGGACGGGCGGGGCAGTGGCTTCCGGGGCCAGAGGGTTCTCCACGAGGTCCACCAACGCCTGGGGACCGTGGAGGTCCAGGACCAGATCGCTGCAGTAGAGTACGTGCTGCAGTCTTCACAATACAACGCTGACTGCAGTGTAAACATAAACACTGACTTTTATTTTGACACTTCTACTCACTGACACACCAGGTAAATTACAGCAGCGTAAATATAGGTTAAAAACTGTTACAAATAAAGGTGTATATGTATGGAACTTTTTTTTACCTCAGATATTTACACGCACAAGAAAATGTATATTTAGAAGAAATCATTCGTCAATTTACATTTAAAGGGGCCTATAAAAGCAATGATCGATATATATATATACAGTATACTATTATATTCAAATCTGTATTTCTGTAATCCTCCGTATTCCATACCTCAGGTACCTCTTTAAACTACCCTACATTGACCGCAGCAAAGTGGGAGTCTACGGCAAGGTACACGCATTATTCTGGATTGTTTTTCAAAACGACTGAAGTCAATTCTCTGTTTAAAACTGGACCCTGAACTTCCCGGTGGCGTTGTCAGGCCTACGGGGGCTTCCTGACCACAGCCCTGTTCCTCTCCCATGGCTCCCCGTTCACGTGTGCTGCTGTCGTCTCCCCCGTCACCGACTGGAGACTTTACGGTAGGACAGGGAATTCACCAGTCAGGGAATCATTGTACATATATATATATAGTGTGTAAGAAAGTATATATATATATTAGGGGTGGGTCAGAATAATGGATTATTCGTTCATGTAACATAATCGATATTTCATTTTTGGGTCAATTACTTTTTTTGTTTTTGGTTTTCTTTGCATGAAAGACAACGTAAATCACAAATCATATTGACTAGCCAAAGCCTTAAATAAATATTAAACCCACAGCACACGTCATAGAAATGTAAGCAACACTTTGGTGCGTGGAGCTTCAACTCCTTGTTATGGTGACCAGACCGGCACCCGGGACAGGTGGCGTGTTACATTTTTAGAATTTCCCATATATATATATACGTATATACGTATATATATCCAGCGTATATATCTCCAAGCTGGAGGGTTCCTGCCTCCATCCGTCAGACCTGAAAGTCCTAACTGCTCCTGACATGCAGGACGTGGCCTGGCACGGTCCTGCTGACTGTCGCTGTGTGAATATGAGCCGTAACATTTCATAACGGGACATTAAATGATAGTGTGGCACAGCGCGCGGCGTCTGGGGCGGTGTCCTGGCTGGTCATTGGTTTTGTAGATTGGCTGAGTTGTGATTGGCTGCCTGCCCCTGCTGTTGACAGTCAGACGTCAGCAGCCAGCGCTCTGGCCCCCTGCGTCTCCGGCAGCAGCAAACTGCGTTGAAAGTCTGCTTTTCGTCTACTTTTTGGAGACTTTCTCTCAAACTTTTCAAACAGCCGGGTCCTAAAACCCCCGAAATGACAATCAAGCATATTTCGAACGACGAGAGGCATGAACTACACCCGTAATCATTTCTGTGGCTGAATTATTCATCGATTCTGCACAGGTTGTGCAGTTCAGAATACCATTCTCTTTAGGAAAATGTGCAGTTCCCCATAACGCACAAAATCAACTCAAGTGTGAGTGAACCCCCCGTTTCAGCTCCAATTCCAGCATCCTTGAGATTATCTTCAGATGCTTTTGAATTTGTTAAAGGCCATTCAGCTGCTTTCAGCTAAACGTGTTCCATGTGAGTTTAACTAACATGTGGGTTAACATAACATGTGATAACATGAAATGGTAGTGGCCACGGCTATTAAAGCGCCATATGAATGTGATTTACGCTGTCTTTCGTTGTTTGGTACGTCACAAGCACCCTCATATCTGGGAAGGACGCTGATACAGGGGGTTTGACTTATTTCATTCAACAAAGGTTTTTCTAAATATGTAATGCGTTTTTTGCATTCATTATTTTCTTCTCATTTGTGTGAAGGTTCGTACTTCACTGAGCGATACTTTGGCTTTCCAGCGAAAGAGGAAGGCAAACACCAGGTACAGCCTGACAAGGTCTCTCTGAATTCTGAGTCTGATCTGCAGTTATTTATATTGTCTGATATTTTCAATATTTGTAGAATATTTTGTATTCTAATCAAGGTAATAAAGTGGTTCAACAATTCCACTCCAGGAGTCATCCAGAAACGTCTACGATGAATGACTTTAGTTTAGAGGTTGTTAGGGTTTCCTAGTTTTGGATTACTCTGATTCAAGTAGCACTTTGAAAGGCCAGCCACTGCCCTCAAAGTTCAAACAATTTCGTCGACCCCCATTGACACTGACCTCACAAAGTGTGTCCAATCACATTACAGCTTTGTTTGACGCTCTAAAACCAACAGAATCCAAACACCAGCAGCGTTCGTCATTTCTAAACCTAAAAACATGTTACAGGAGTTAAAAGCACTGATCTGTTGACTGTATTTGGAACGCTGGACACTTGGTTGGATTTTGTCATGAAAGGCCAGTGAGAGACAGGCTGGACATGATAGCTTACAAGGACGTTCGTATATTACCGTTTTATTGTATTTCATGTTTTATACTTTATACGTATTTTAATACATAGTTGACCCTTGCCTTGTCGCAATTAGAATTAAAATTCTAATAGAATGACCCTGTGTTATACTGTGCATTTGATAAATAAAACACTTGAAATAAAACACTTGATGTCGTGAAGGGGTCTCATCGTGTAACTGTGGCGGTCTCACCCCGTCTCCAACAGATCTCCAGTCTGCTCTCCAACATCACGACTCCAAACCACGGCACATTTCTTATCCTCCACGCCACTGCAGACGGTGAGTCAACCCTTCAGAAACACTTGTGCATCCCAGACGGTAAGTCAACCCTTCAGAAACACTCATGTATCCCAGAGTCAGAAACCCGGCTGGTGAAACAAGGAGCCATCGCTGTCTTCAGACGTGTCTTCAGACATGTCTCCAGTGCATTAAGAGGCTATTAGAGAGTAAGTGACAGAGGAATCAGATAGGGGCTATAGGGCATCTTGCTCAAGGATTCCTACAGATAGGCTGCGGTCATTTGGTATCGAACCCAAATGTATTACTGGCGACTCGGCTGGGCGAGCTAGCCTGGCAACGCTAACGTTAGTCACGGTTGAGCTTGCCGCGGCTAACTTTAGCTTAGCCAGTGGTGCATTCTAGAACAAAGCGGTTCTTTTCGGTGCTGGATTTCAATCGTGTGCCCCTCACTTTCTGGGAAAAAACTCAGTGACAGACCCAAGCCTGTAAAGCCGAAGTGCCTTCTGGATTCATGAGGCTGCTGGCACAAATGTGTGTCCTCTTATTAAAGTACTGATTTCTCACCATAGGAACTTTGTAAAAATGTAATATGCAGTGATTCTGAGACAGAGCCCCTGAGCTGTTGTCATGTGGGAATTAAACTAATATCTGATTCTTATGGTTGATGCTACAGCGATTTGAAGACATACTCTCCTATTAAGCCCCATTGTAACTACTGCAGCGATGTCTCTGTGTGACGTCGTAGCGTCTACAGAAATCGAGTTTAGTGAAAGTGAAATACTACACAAAACGGGAGTTTGGATGGGCAACAGTAAAACGTCATTTGTCTCAGTTGGACACTGGAAAGTTAAGGTCTTTGTTGGGCTAATTTCACGCTTCCACACTGAAGTTCTCCACTCTTATCGTGTAGAAAGTATTTGCAGTCTCTGTAAAACTTGTTATATGCAGATTATACTGTAGGTTGTATTACTTTTGTGTTGAATTATATGATTGTCACAACAACATTTAATTAATTAATTTATTTCTATATTATTTTAGTTAATTCATCTTGTTAAAAATCTTTTCATCATTGATGTATGAGTGAACATCTTTTTTTTTTATCCTGTCTTTATGTACTGTAGGTATTTCTAATAAATATATATTAATTATAATTCTTAACTAATTCATATCCATTAAGAAAATGAAAAACCAATAACCGAGTATTAACATATGTATTAACTTGTTCATTAACATTAATACATGAATCAAGAATCAATTAATGAATAATG
>OMNO01015067.1:7031-27131 GCA_900303215.1 Trachyrincus scabrus | reverse complement strand
TGCTGCTAGGTTGTGCAGCACTATCACTTTTTTGTGGCTACTACTATTTTGATTGTTAATGTGCTGCAGGTGTGTGTGCTCCAGGTGGATGTGTTAACTGTGTGTGTGTGTGTGTGTGTTCCAGGTGGATGTGTTAACTATGTGTGTGTGTGTGTGTGTGTGTTCCAGGTGGATGTGTGGTCTCTAGGCATCATGGTGGTGGAGATGGTGGACGGTGAACCTCCGTACTTCAGCGACACGCCGATGGCGGCCATGAAGAAACTCAGAGATGACCCCGCCCCCAGCGTCAGGAACCCCCACAAGGTGTACACACACACACACACACACACACACACACACACACACACACACACACACCTCCCCATACTCATGTTGTTGTTGTCTCCCCAGATCTCTCCAGTTCTGAAGGACTTCCTGGGCTGCATGCTGACCCGGGACACCACCCAGAGGGCCACCTCCGCCCAGCTCCTCCGCCACCCCTTCCTCCTCCAGGCCAGCTCCCCGCGTTGCCTCGTCCCCCTGGTGGAGCAGTACCGCAAGCGCATGTCCCTCTGCTGAGCTAGCCGGCTAGGCTAGCGGTGGGAAACACGCTCAGTGAATAATCCACTGGATAAAAACAACCCCTGCAGAGTTATGGATCCTAAACATGAAATCCTACTTTGTCTTGCTTACTGACGACCGGTGAGTAGAAACAGAGCAGCTTGCCACCGACGTGACGTGACGTAATCTGAGGAGCAGAAAACCAAAAGGTCTCCAGAGTTGGTTGACTGGGACCGCTGGTTCTGCTGGTTCTGCTAGTTCTGCTTGTTCTGCTGGTGGAACAGAATCTGTTGAGTGGCCCGACCGCAACCTGGTAGAAAACAATATGGCAGTGGTTCCCAACCTCGGGGTCGTGACCCTACTAGGGCTCGCCTGATATGACGTGGTCACTTTGGGAGCGTTTTTGAATGACACTTTCACTGGGACATTGAGATCATGGGCAGATGTTGATAGGGTTAAAATGATCCTAAAATGGTCCTAAAATAGAGGTCACAGGCCTGGGCACCACTGCACTAAAGAAACAGTTAGGTATATTAAAGATAATAATGACTGCACAATACAACACCTCATGGACTCACCACATCCTCTCTAGAGGATGTTCACAGAATTTTGAACAGGTTCTAAATTCTGTTCCTTAGAACTCATTTAGTAAAATGCTTACCTTGAAAATGCCAAAATAATTCACATTTCAGTGTTGTATTTACATTCCAAATATAAATTTTATTTGTATTTATTTTCAGTGTTTTTTTAATCTCTAATTGTTCAGAATTGGAACAAAATATCTGGTATTCACATGGTTATACTGAGTCCGCTGTAAAAAGAATCAATTACAATTTTAATTTAATATGGTGTTCAAGTGTACGAGATGTATGAATGATGTTGACATGCAGTCATATAATAATTTGGGCTGGCTACCTTATTGAAGCTAGAAGCCAGCTACTGAATGTGTAGTTTGGGCTGGCTACCTTATTGAAGCTAGAAGCCAGCTACTGAATGTGTAGTTTGGCTGGTAGTAAATTATTTATGTACAAAAATATATATAAAGAATCTATATCTACAGATGGTCACTCTGAGACCCTCTCGGTTCCAGATGTGTTTTGCCTATGGGATTTACTGTGGGTTTTTCCAAGAAAGCTTGGTTTGTATGGTTCTACTTATTCAGCTGGTCTGACAAGAGCACAATTCAGCATAATTAAATTTTATTTTATTTTGAAAACTAGGAAAGACGAGAGAAAAGTAATGCGTACAAGATTGTGTACCTTATCGTGCCAAACGTACAAGAACTACAATTCCCATGGTGCAATTCAACTCTTCCCTAGTATATAAGCCTCGGTTAAGTTGAGTCTCGCGGTTGCACAAAGTAAAATAGCGAGGGTGTAGTGTGTCTTTCACCCGACTGCAACAAAACCACTTTGGTGTCCACATCTGTTCAGCTTTTTTTTCGCTTTCCCAGGTCGCAAAGATGCAAGATTTCTTGGTTGTAACAGTAAAATAATGAAATAATCAATTCCCTCGTCAAAGATTATGAACCTCTACTGCGTGATATGGTTTGGCCGTAATTAACTGAGAGAAGAATTTTCAACGGGGATTTAACATGGGGGACTTACTGCCCAGGTCTATAGCAAAATATGTCTTTATATTCTATGTTCCACTTCAACTCTTTACGAGAGAAGTGAACGAATTCCTGACTAAATATATATATATATATATTTCTGTTGAGAGATGCTGTGGTTAGTTTGAAATAGTTTGTATTTACATATAAATAGACATATATGTAAATGTAAATACATTCAAAAATAAAGCCCTCTCATATACTGTATCTCTCCAGTCTGTCAAGCGTTGCTCCATCTCCGCTCGTGGTTCGGTATTATTTATAGGCTGTCTCGCGTTACACGCTTGGAATGAACTTAATGTGCACCGATACAAGATACGTCTTCTTCAGCAACCATCTTCAATCCGATGGGCGATGTCTTCCACCAGCCTCTTGCATTCCGTGCCTGTCTGAGCATGTGTGTAAGAGGCCTCTCTCCGTCACCAGCCCTGAATCAAGTCCCCCGCAAGACACCACCCTTCTACCTCACTCTGCCTGGGCCGTAGGGCCTCTGGGCCTCCTTCTGGGTTGGGTGTAGTTATGATGTGTGTTCTTAAAGAGTCAATGACATTGAATTAAAACGTAAAGAATTATGCATCACGTAATCTATTCCATGTCTTTTTTGTCTTTTTTTGCTGTGTCATATAACACACAGCTTGTTGTATAAGTTAAATGCATTGTTATATTTATTGTTCTATGCATCATTATTTATATCGTTATATATTTTTACATGTGCGATTATCTACATTGTTATGCACATGGTTGTATATTTTGTTATTGGTTATTGGTTGCCGGTTCTTCTTGTTCCAGCGAGAACGACCAAGTTTGAGCTAAGTATAACGCGTTGTCCTGTAGATAAGACGGATGAGGACAGGGCTACTTGGTGATACCACACTTTATCAGCAGGCATTTTAAGAGGCAGGATCGTTGTTCTATTAGTGGAGACACCAGCTGTGGCCACAGTTCCTGTGTTCTTCCCTAGCATGTGACGAACAAGCCCGTCCTCTGTTGGTGTTGTCTGGGGGGGTGGAGGTGGAGTGCTTTCAGGTGGAGGATTTGTTTGGATCAAACAGGGTGGTGTTGAAACTGTTCATTGGGACACATGTCACAATCGAGTCAGATTTATTTGTAAAGCCCTTGATCACAGTTCCAGTCTCAAAAGGCTTCACGTGCCCCACATTATACGACACCTCATAGCCCTCAGGCCCAAGTTCAAGGAGAAACTCCCTCAACCCAGAGGGAAGACACCTTGAGAAGGAACACATTTTTGTGAATTAAATTATTCACCTGATTTTGTTCACATTCACATCACAGGTGACTTGTATATAAATAAATAAATAAATAACAATTATTCAAAGTTATTACTCAGATGATCTATTTTTGACAACTGAAAACACGTTATTCTCATGTGTTTGGTGGTGGTGGCAGAAGTCAGACCAAAGTCCTGTTTCCTAAACTGAAATTGAAAATGTTACATGCTTGAAGTGTATATTACGTGAATACAATATACAGCATTGTGTCTTGTGTCTCTATCTGACACAAGTCTAGTATTCTCTGTGCTAAATGTAGAGGTGTCTGTGCGTCTTATCGGTCAGGACAGAAGGATGGAGATAAACGGTGAAATGCTAGCCTCCATAGATGGACTGTAACAGCCAAAGGTCCTGGATCCGACCTCACGGTGGACAGATTAAATCACCAGAGGCTTCCTAATATGGAGCTCAGGAACCCTTTATAAAGAGGCCCTGGAGAGGATGAGCAGAGTGGACATCGCTTCTTCAGCCAGTGTCATCCCCGACCTACCAGGAACTCTGTTCTACCACTGCCTCCACCATGGGTGACGCTCTGATGGCTGAGTTTGGAAAGGCTGTTTGCTACCTCAGGAAGTCCGACAAGGAGCGTCTGGAAGCCCAAACCAGGGCTTTCGACATCAAAACGGAGTGCTTTGTCGTAGACGATAAAGTGGAATATGTCAAGGGCCAGATCCAAAGCAAGGATGGAGGGAAGGTTGTGGTCAAAAAGGAGGATGGCACTACAGTGACTGTTAAGGAGTCTGAAGTCCATCCACAGAACCCGCCGAAGTATGATAAAATCGAGGACATGGCCATGTTCACCTTTCTCCATGAGCCCGCGGTGCTGTTCAACCTCAAGGAGCGCTATGCCGCCTGGATGATTTACACCTACTCCGGCCTCTTCTGTGTCACCGTCAACCCCTACAAGTGGCTCCCGGTGTACGACGCCGAGGTGGTGGCGGCCTACCGAGGGAAGAAGAGGACCGAAGCTCCTCCCCACATCTTCTCCATCTCAGATAACGCCTACCAGTACATGCTCACTGACCGGGAGAACCAGTCGGTCCTCATCACCGGAGAGTCCGGCGCTGGGAAGACCGTCAACACCAAGCGAGTCATCCAGTACTTTGCCAGCATCGCTGCAGTTGGTGGCGCAGTTAAGAAGGATGCCAGCAAAGGAACCTTGGAGGATCAAATCATCCAGGCCAACCCTGCCCTGGAGGCCTTCGGTAATGCCAAAACCCTGAGAAATGACAACTCGTCTCGTTTTGGAAAGTTTATCCGGATTCACTTTGGGAACAGTGGCAAGCTGAGCTCTGCGGACATTGAGACCTACCTGCTGGAAAAGTCCAGAGTCACTTTCCAGCTGAAGTCAGAGAGGAACTATCACATATTCTTCCAGATCTTGTCCAATCAGAAGCCGGAGCTGCTGGACATGCTGCTGATAACCAACAACCCGTATGATTACTCCTACATCTCCCAAGGAGAGGTAACCGTGGCCTCCATCAACGACTCTGAGGAGCTCATGGCCACTGACAGTGCGTTCGACGTCCTTGGCTTCACCCTGGAAGAGAAGATGGGGGTGTACAAGCTGACTGGTGCCATCATGCACTATGGCAACATGAGGTTCAAGCAGAAGCAGCGCGAGGAGCAGGCAGAGTCAGACGGGACTGAAGCAGCTGATAAATCAGCGTACCTCATGGGCTTGAACTCTGCAGACCTCATCAAAGGCCTCTGCCACCCCAGGGTGAAGGTAGGAAATGAATATGTCACCAAAGGTCAAGGGGTGGACCAAGTCTACTACTCCCTGGGTGCGCTGGCAAAGTCAGTGTACGAGAAGATGTTTAACTGGATGGTGGTGAGGATCAACCACTCCCTGGACACCAAACAGCATCGACAGTACTTCATAGGAGTGCTGGACATCGCAGGTTTTGAGATCTTTGACTTCAACACCTTTGAGCAGATGTGCATTAATTTCACCAATGAAAAACTGCAACAGTTTTTCAATCACCACATGTTTGTCCTGGAACAAGAAGAGTACAAGAAAGAAGGCATTGACTGGGAGTTCATTGACTTTGGAATGGACTTGCAAGCCTGCATTGATCTCATTGAGAAGCCCCTGGGCATCATGTCTATTCTGGAGGAAGAGTGCATGTTCCCGAAGGCCAGTGACCAGACGTTCAAGTCCAAGCTCTATGACAATCACCTGGGCAAAAACAAAATGTTTGAGAAACCGAGAGCAGCGAAGGGAAAAGCGGAGGCCCACTTTGCCCTGGTTCACTACGCCGGCACGGTGGACTACAACATCACCAACTGGCTGGTGAAAAACAAAGATCCTTTGAATGAGACGGTGGTGGGGCTTTTCCAGAAGTCCTCCCTCAAGCTCCTCAGCGTGCTCTTCTCCAGCTTTGCGGGCTCTGACGCGGACAAAGGAAGTGGCAAAGGAGCCAAAAAGAAAGGCTCGTCCTTCCAGACGGTATCAGCCCTTCACAGAGAAAACCTGAACAAGCTCATGACAAACCTGAAGACCACACATCCACACTTTGTCCGCTGTCTGATTCCTAATGACAATAAAACTCCAGGAATCATGGACAACTGCCTGGTGATGCACCAGCTCCGCTGTAATGGCGTCCTGGAAGGTATCAGGATCTGCAGGAAGGGCTTCCCTAACAGGGTTCTGTATGGTGACTTCAAACAGCGTTATCGAATCTTAAATGCTTCTGCTATTCCCGATGGACAGTTTATGGACTGCAAAAAAAGTGCAGAGAAGCTGCTGGGGTCGCTGGATATCGACCACACCCAGTACAGGTTTGGCCACACCAAGGTCTTCTTCAAGGCAGGTTTGCTGGGTACATTAGAGGAGATGCGAGATGAGCAACTGTCCCGCATTATCACCAGGATCCAAGCCAACGCCAGGGCCATTTTAATGAGGGTGGAGTTTGCCAAGCTTGTGGAGCGCAGAGATGCTCTGTTGTTGATTCAGTGGAACCTTCGTTCCTTCCTGGGGGTGAAGAACTGGCCTTGGATGAAGCTTTTCTTCAAGATCAAGCCCTTGCTAAAGAGCGCTGAGTCGGAGAAGGAAATGGCCAACATGAAGGATGAATTCAACAAGCTGAAGGAAGCCTTGGAAAAATCTGAGGGCCGACGGAAGGAACTAGAGGAGAAAATGGTGACTGTTCTCCAAGAGAAGAATGACCTGACTTTGCAGATTCAGTCCGAACAAGATACATTAACAGACGCGGAAGAGCGCTGTGAACAGCTCATTAAGAGTAAGATTCAACAGGAAGCCAAGTTGAAAGAGATTACTGAAAGAATGGAGGATGAGGAAGAGATGAATGCTGATCTCACAGCTAAAAGGCGGAAGCTCGAAGATGAGTGCTCCGAGCTGAAAAAAGACATCGATGACCTTGAGCTGACATTAGCCAAGGTTGAAAAGGAGAAACACGCCACTGAAAACAAAGTGAAGAATCTCACGGAGGAGCTGGCTTCTCAGGATGACAACATCCTGAAGCTGAGCAAGGAGAAGAAAGCGTTGCAGGAGGCCCACCAGCAGGCTCTGGACGACCTTCAGAGTGAAGAGGACAAGGCCAACACCCTCAGCAAGGCCAAGATCAAGCTGGAGCAGCAAGTAGATGACCTGGAGGGTTCCCTGGAACAAGAGAAGAAGGTCAGGATGGAACTGGAACGTTCGAAGCGGAAGCTGGAAGGCGACCTGAAACTCAGCCAGGAGAGCGTGATGGACCTGGAGAACGACAAACAGCAACTGGAGGAGAAGCAGAAAAAGAAAGACTTTGAAATGTTGCAATTGAATGGACGAATAGAAGACGAGCAGGTGGTCGGTGTCCATCTGCAGAAGAAGCTGAAGGAGAACCAGGCGAGGATTGAGGAGCTTGAGGAGGAGCTTGATGCTGAGCGTGCAGCCCGAGCCAAAGTCGAAAAGCAGCGCTCAGATATTTCTCGTGAGCTGGAGGACATCAGTGAGCGTCTGGATGAGGCCGGAGGGGCCACCTCAGCTCAAGTGGAGCTCAACAAGAAGAGAGATGCTGAATTCCAGAAGATGCGCAGGGAATTAGAGGAGTCTACACTTCAACACGAGGCTACTACAGCAGCACTGAGGAAGAAGCATGCTGACAGCGCTGCTGAACTGGGCGAACAGATTGACAACCTTCAGCGCGTCAAGCAGAAACTGGAAAAGGAAAAAACTGAACTGAAATTGGAGCTGGATGACCTATCATCCAACATGGAGTGTGTGGTAAAAAACAAGTCCAATGTTGAGAAGATATGTCGCTCGATGGAAGACAACATGAATGAGTACAAGACCAAGTATGAGGAGGCTCAGAGGACGATCAATGACTTCACCACCCTGAGAGCCAAACTTCTCACTGAGAACGGGGAGCTGGGACGCCAGCTGGAGGAGAAGGAGTGCCTGGTGTCACAGCTCACCAGGGGGAAGAGCTCCTACACCCAGCAGCTGGAAGACCTCCGTAGGCAGCTGGAGGAGGAGGTCAAGGCAAAGAACGCCCTGGCCCACGCAGTGCAGTCGGCTCGTCATGACTGTGATCTCCTGAGAGAGCAGTTTGAAGAGGAACAAGAGGCCAAGGCTGAGCTGCAGAGGGCGCTGTCCAAAGCCAACATTGAGGTCTCAACCTGGCGGACCAAATATGAAACGGATGGAATCCAGCGTGCTGAGGAGTTAGAAGAAGCCAAGAAGAAGCTTGTCCAGCGTCTTCAGGAGGCAGAGGAAGCCATCGAGGCTGTGAACGCTAAGTGTTCCTCCCTGGAGAAGACCAAACACCGCCTCCAAAATGAAATCGAAGATCTCATGTTGGACCTTGAACGATCCAACGCAGCATCCACAGCTCTGGACAAAAAGCAGCGGTCATTTGACAAAGTGTTGGCCGAGTGGAAGCAGAAGTTTGAGGAGTCACAATGTGAGCTAGAGGCGAGCCAGAAGGAGGCGCGCTCTCTGAGCACAGAGCTCTTCAAACTGAAGAACGCCTACGAGGAGTCTCTTGATCAGCTAGAGACCATAAAGAGAGAGCACAAGATCCTCCAGGAAGAGATCTCAGACCTCACCGACCAGCTCGGAGAGGGCAGGAAGAATGTTCATGAGCTGGAAAAGCTCCGGAAGCAGCTGGAGCAGGAGAAGACAGAGCTCCAATCAGCGCTGGAGGAGGCGGAGGGCTCTCTGGAGCACGAGGAGGGAAAGATCCTCCGAGCCCAGCTGGAGTTCAACCAAGTGAAGGCCGACATGGAGCGGAAAGTGTCAGAGAAGGACGAGGAGATGGATCAGGCCAAGAGGAACTACCAACGGATCATCGAGTCCCTCCAGTCTTCTCTGGAATCTGAGACGAGGAGCCGCAACGAGGCACTCCGCATCAAGAAGAAGATGGAGGGGGACCTCAACGAGATGGAGGTCCAGCTCAGCCAGGCCAACCGACAGGCGGCCGATGCGCAGAAGCAGCTCAAAGTCATCCAAGCATTCCTGAAAGATACTCAGATACATCTAGACGATGCATCCCATGGGAACGATGATCTCCGAGAGAACATTGCTCTGGTGGAACGCCGGAATGCTTTGATCCAGGCGGAGCTGGAGGAAGTGAGGTCGGCTTTGGAGCAGACGGAACGAGGCAGGAAGCTGGCGGAGCAGGAGCTGACCGACGCCACAGAACGCATGCAGCTGCTTCACTCACAGAACACCAGCCTCATCAACCAAAAGAAGAAGCATGAGGCGGATCTTCTCCACCTGCAGACTGAGGTGGAGGAGGCAATACAGGAGAACCGCAACGCAGAGGAGAAGGCCAAGAAGGCCATCACAGATGCAGCCATGATGGCGGAGGAGCTGAAGAAAGAGCAAGACACCAGCGCCCACCTGGAGCGCATGAAGAAGAACATGGAGCAGACCATCAAGGACCTGCAGCACCGCCTGGACGAAGCCGAGCAGGTCGCCATGAAAGGCGGGAAAAAGCAGCTTCAGAAGCTGGAAGGACACATCAAGGAGCTGGAGAACGAGCTGGAGGCCGAGCAGAAGAGAAGCACGGAGTCCGTCAAGGGGATGCGCAAGTATGAGCGCCGCATCAAAGAGCTCACCTACCAGACGGAGGAGGACCGCAAGAACCTGGCCCGCATACAGGACCTGGTGGACAAACTGCAGCTGAAGGTGAAGTCCTACAAACGCTCGACTGAGGAGGCCGAGGAGGCGTCTAACATCAACGTGGCCAAGCTCCGCAAACTACAGCATGAGCTGGAGGAGGCCGAGGAGCGGGCGGACATCGCTGAATCTCAGGTGAACAAGCTGCGGGCGAAGACCAGGGACGGCTCCTCCAAAAAGGGTCTGGACGATTAACACGCCCACCGATGGTGAGTCACCGCACAACACACGTCTGTTATTAGGCAACAGTCGAGAAACACAACCAAACACCTGTTACCTGGCAACAGGCCAGAGACACAACAAACACCCGTACTAGATAACAGTCCAGGAACACAACACACGTCTGTTACTAGGCAACAGTCCAGGAACACAACAAATACCTGTAACTAGGTAACAGTCCAGGAACACAACACATGTCTGTTACTAGGCAACAGTCCAGGAACACAACAAACACCTGTTACAAGGCAAGAATCAATTAACAACATAGCAACAACATAGCAACACAGCAAAAACATAATAATTATTTACTACTACTAATTTTCATCTGCTGTCCCTGGGCAGGTTGATGTTTATACAAGCACATACGACACATATAGATCATCACATGTTGGAAACTTCGGTTGAAGATTAAAGTCCTGAAATGTGACATGGTGCTTTTCTTCTTCTCCATAGATACTCTACTCCCTTTGCTTGGACATAGACGTGATGTGTCTGTTGCCATGGGAACCACATGAGCTAGCAGCATGCCTTGCTCTAGCTGTGCCTAACCCAGCCTAAAGTATTCATAACTACGAATTGCTGTTCAATGACTCAAAATTATGCTTTATACGGTAACAAAATATATTAAAATCTACAGGGTTTTTTTCTCTCCATTTTGTAAACATTTAAGGCATTTAATTTCACATGATAGCCATATATTTTACCATAATGCATTTTGTTGTATCGATATTACACACTTCTGGTGGTGGGTGTGTCGTATTGGTATTGGTTACACCTGTAATTGCACTCACCTGTTCATCGTTTGGCATTGATTGGCCGAAGGAGAGTTGGTGAGCTACGGAGCGACGCTTTCTGTTGATCGCCGGAAACGCAAAGAACGCAACTGCAAACTAATATGGCAATATGGAACGCAATTGTCTTTGATTTATAGATTATTGCTTAAATAGGAACGGACGACAATTGGTACCAGTTTAAGTTGTAGCCTACTATTTTAGAATAAATTATTAAACCATATCTCTGGAGAGAAAATCATACAGTGAACACAAGTGAGTAGAAATATTAATTCATGGGTAGAAAAACCCCCTGTGAGATCTGGATCACGGGCCTTTTAATAATTTTACATTATTTCTAAAGTAACGAGAAACTGTCAAGTTGAAGTCTCGTAGCTTACTCCTATGAATATAGGCCTAATGTACGCCTAATTGAGAAATAAAACCATTACATGTAGCCTAATACTACACAATGCATTCATGTATAATGCTAATTGGGGGTCAGAATTAATTTCAGTTTGTCAAAATAATAAAAAAATTAATTGTATGTAATTTGATCTTCAGTGTTTCATTTCATTGTAATATTTCTATAGGCTAAAGAACGTTTGTGAAATGTTTTATGCAGCGCTGCCCTCTAGTGGCTATTGCAATGTGGATCTATGTAATATACACATTAGTAGGCTTAATCAGAATCAATCAACACAATGCTAAAGTGCCAATTGAGTCGATTATCCATTATTAGTTTTAATTAGTTAGCAGGAATCTATGGAATCAGATTGTTTTTCACCCATTAAATGGATTCTATGTTTAATCTCATTTGTTACCTATTGTTAAATTAAATGATTCGCAAAACTTAATGATCCTTGATGTACAGTGAATTTTAGATGTCATGAGGAGGGTGAGGACATCTTCCTCAGGGAGGCCTACAGGTAGACTGCATTCGGGACCAAACCCAGTACCTTCCAGCTGGGAGTCGAACACCCAGATGTTAAACCTTGAACCTGAACTCTGACCCCAGTCACAAGAGCTTCTTGACACGAAAGGTAAATTATTGGCAAATGGGAGGTTATGAAGACAATTGCAGAAAAATGAACAACACGTGGAACAAGTGTACTCCTGTAGTTTTATGAGTTAAGAAAGGGGCTTGGAAAGACATTTGGATCACAGCAGTCATAAGTCGGTGAACTCTGTGATGTACAAAACGGTAAGGTGAACAGTATGTATTAAGCTATGTATAAATGGACCATGGCCCTGTAGGATTAGCCCCCCCCCTATGCATGGTTGTATACTGAGTCATCCAGGACTAGCATGTCATTCATCTTTGGAAGTTCAGCATCATTTTATTGTTGTTATTGGGGGAGCTAGGGATCACGCAATTCAGCACACCAGCGCTGACCTTCTAAAGATGGCCGTCTGAGGGTCATGGGTTGACTTTCGCATTGACAGTGTTCACACAATGTGGGAGAAATGTAAAATGTGTAATTAATCAGATCAATCAGTTTGTATGCATTAGGATGATGATGCTTTAAAACGACGACGTCCCGAAAGCCCGTCAGCATCTCTAGAAGCCATGGCAGTTGCCTTTTATTCTGATTAGTCAGATTTTCCGTGACAACTGCTCTGTTTTAACAGTTTGTTAGTTAGTCCTGCATCATGTATGGTGTTAAATGCGGCATAAAGACACAACCTAGCAAAAAACCAAACATCTAAACAACACACAACCTAATAAAAGCTAAACACACACTAACGGATCGAAAGTACACACACACACGCACAGTACTCAACCCTCGTCTCTTAGGCCAAACCAGCGTAAATAAGAAGTCTTTATACCGTCAGGCAAAAGTAATGAAGCAGATCTCACCATCATTTAACACTTTAAGATAAGACTTTAGCGGCAGTATGGGCTTACACGGCATGCTATATGCTACATCATGACTCAACACCCAGCATGCTAGATGATATATGCTATGTCATGACTTAACACCCAGTAGGATAGATGCTAGCGTGCTAGATGCTATGTCATGATAAAAGACCAGGCAGATAGATGCTTGGCACTTTACCATGAACTATTAGCCAGCTAGACCTTTGGTGCCAAGTCATGGCATGCTTTGATGTCAATGAACACAGCTAAAGCCAATCAAATCAGAGGAAATGTATGACAGAATTAGCACCAAAAATAACTTGAACTTGAACTTGTATTTAAAAGCTTTTCTTTAGAAGGAGTTGAACGGGGAAGGATTAAGGGGAAAGCTGAAAGACATTAAAAGCACGAGGCACCGCTGAGCCAGGTAACGCAGATCCTGAAAAAGTGCAGTTTTTTCATCTTTTTGGTGTTTTAAGTGCATACATTTGTTGTCACATTTATGGCTTTGTGTTTAGTGACCGACGACAGCCTGCTAGAGTCTCTTGGTGTGTTTGGAGTTGTAGTGGCCCCTCATATCTTTACGCAGACGGAACTTCTCGCCGCACACGCCACAGATGTACAGGTGAACGTCCATGTGGCTCTCCAGCTGCTCGGTGCCGGGGAACACCTGGAAGCACACCTGGCAGATGGTCTCGCCGGCCGACAGGTGGGAGATCATGTGGCGGACGTGGTCGTGTTTGAGGAAGGTGCCCCGGTCACAGACGGGGCACACGTAGCGCGCCATGCCCTTGTGCATGTCGGTGTGCAGCCGGAGCTGGCGCTCCCGCAGAAACTGTTTGCCGCATGTCTGGCAGCTGAACTGCTTCTCGCGGGTGTGGACCGTGTAGTGCTCTCGCAGGTGGCAGCGCTGGTAGAAACCCTTGCCGCAGAGGCTGCAGAAGTGTTTGCGGCGGTGGTCCGGTTCGGCGCCATCCTCCGAGGGCGCGGGCCGCAACAGCTCCTGGTCGTGGCAGGCGAGGGCGTGCTCCAGGGCCCGGCTCTCGCTCTGGAACACCAGGCCGCAGTGGAGGCAGGCCAGGTCGGCCGGGTCCTGCAGGCCCTCCTCCAACCCCCGCGCCGCCGCCTCCTCCTCCTCTTCCAACCCCCGCGCCTCCTCCTCCTCCTCCATCAGGGAAGAGTCATCCTCGCCGTGGGAGTCGGACTCCGCCTCCTGCGACTCGCCGCAGCGCTCGGCGTGCTCCTGTAGCTGCCGGCCCTTGATGAGCACCTGGCCGCAGCGGCCGCAGGCACAGATGTGCCCCATGTGGGTGGAGAGGTAGTGGGCCGAGCGGTCCTCCTCCGTCAGCTCCACGCCACAGAGCTCACAGGGCGCGCACTCCTCCTCGCGCTGCTCCTCCTTCACCTTCCGCAGTTTTAAAGGGATTCCGGAGTCGTCGCTGCTGGACATGTGACCTTCGAAAGGCTCGCGACACGCATCCTCCGTGTGGGAGAAGCCCGGCTCGGGGTCCTCCTGATCTGGTTCGTCCTTCTCCTTTAGTGTGTCTTTAACCCCGGAGTCTCTGGCCCTGCTGGTACAGTCTGAGGCGTTCTGCTGCCCCACTCGGACCACCTCTATCTCAGGGTACGGGGTGTCCTCTGGTTCAGTCTTGATGGAGATAGTCTTCTTGGTGGTTCCGGGTATGCCGCGGTCGGTCCCTGCGGCCACGGACCGGATCATGGCGTCGGCCTGGTCCTCGGGCCACTCCTCCTTGCACACCACCTGGTGCTCCTCCACACCCTCTGACGCCGAGCTCTCCGCTTTGCTGGAGTCATTGTCGGCCTCTGCGGCAGCTCGGGGGGCCTGGAAGGCCTTCCTGTTGGTGCACGTCAGGATGTGTTCGATGAGCAGCTTCTCGCAGCTGAACACGAAGCCGCAGTCGTCACAGGTGTAGGTGCGACCGAACCGAGGGCGCTCCTTCAGGCTGGCACTCCTGCCCATGCCCCCTGACCTCTTCCTGAGGTCACACGGCTGCTCGGCCAGGCTGTCGACGATGACGAGGGGCGGGGCTGTGATCAGAGGAGCGGCGGCGACCACCACCACCTCCTCCACCGCCGCCGCCACCACCACGGGCCGGATCACCGGGGCAGGAGGCGCTTGGCGGGTCGTGCCACCGCTGGCGGTCTTGGGCCGGTCCGCCTCTGCTGCGGGCCTCTGCTGCTCGTACATACGCACGCCGAACATCATCTTCCCTGCGGTCGGAGGGGCGGAGGAGGAGCTGGACGAGCTGGACGAGGAGGCGGAGGAAGAGGGCGTCAGGTTGGAACTCCTGATGTCTCGCAGGTCGTCCAGGGAGTCGGGGATGTAGTACATCTGCAGATAGGCCATGGATGCCTTCAGCTCCTCAAACTCGTAGCTGCCCACCACAATCCTCCCCAGGTACATGAGCTGGAGGATGAGGTCGAAGCACTCGGCGCTGATCTGCATGTTGCTCAGGTCCAGGCGCCCGGCCGCCTGCTGGTCACGGATGAACATCATCCTGAAGTAGGAGCTGCAGGCCGCCAGCACCGCCTTGTGAGCCCTGAAGTAGATGTCTCCGATGGAGATGCAGCAGTCGCACAGGAAGCCCCACTCCCGCTGGTTGTTGAGCTGCTGAAGGACATGCTCGCTGTGGCTTGGTCTGGCCATCGCCCCTGGGGAGCAACACAGCACGGTTAACAACACAAGCCATTACCAGGCGCCATGTGCTCTACTCTGACATCTAAAGGCCCAGATATACTTAAAAAGAAAATGGCGTGTTCCCACAGACAAAATGGCCGGTTTGCGACCAAAATGAAGCGCCGCATTCGGCGTCTATCGCCGCAGTATGCACAGGGTGCTCAGTCGAAATATTCAGACTTTTCCCAACATCAATGTTTTTTCTAAATAGATCTCACCAATTATTTTGAGATTTGAAATTGCAATGTGAGAAAAAAAAATATTGATAAAATCCTACTTCCCATGTTTTAGCATTTTTAAGACTTTTGAAAGGCCTTATTTTCAGATCAATGAATTCAATACCTTTTAAGACTTTATGGATCCGCGGGAACCCTGGTTTAAAAAGGTGCTGCAGGTAAGATTTAAGAGCTATAATTTGAGTGTAATTTGTTAGAAATGACAGCCATCCATCAGCTATTAGTGAGTGAAATGCTCTGTGAGAATACGTTTGAGTTGACCGTGCCTGCCTCTGTATGAGCCAATTTTTTTTGACATGTGTGAGGCTCCCGCCTCATTTCTGACCAATCTTCCCTGATTGGTGCACTCTTCTGCTCTCTCTCTTTACAACTCTGGAATCTTACATACAGCAGCTTTAAATGTCTGCCCCGTCCTTTCAGAGGAAACAATAGTTTTCTGTCCAAACACCTCCGTAAACACCTTCGGCAGACTTATTAAACATGTGCTCATATGCTACCGCTACACAGTTGCCTCTTTCACGTTAGTTCCACAGCAGTGTAGCTGGTAACCCTTTCAAAGACTCCAGCACAATAACCTGGATATTACATGCTCGTATTGTAGCATTTCTACAAGAATTAATACAACTAATAATAAACGACTGAATATAGCTTAGCAACATATTGATCCTTAGAAATAGCTCAGTAACACCTATAGGCCTACCCTTAACAGCTTTGGCTTAGCAGACTGTAGGCCTACTAATCTCCACTAGTCTACTTTTCTTTTGACTACATTATTACCATCTACTAGTTTATGGACTACAACTACTACACTACTAGACTAGATTATGTAACAAATATAAAATGAGCATTTTTAAAAATGAAATGTACATTATATATTTAACTTCGTACTTCTCTACGAGGCATCCATCCACATTGTATGTGTATCAGCAAAGATGCATGTGTTTGTCCTGCACAGATTTATTTCACATGAAGAATAAACTACTCAAATAATAATAATAGCCCAAACATGTCCTTGTTTATATGTTGACAGTATAGTTATGGGTGTGTAGCCCATGATTGCGTTAACCACGTGGTTTATGAACGCCATAAAACCAACGGTACATTCGAAGTACCGAGCTCTTGTCTTACGAACAGCCGCTTTATTTTAAGATTATTCGGCGACTATCCTTGAGTAAATACGAATGTAGGGGCCAAACTATGTGTCGGGGCCAAACTTCCCAGCCCGCCCACACGCACTGCCATTGGCCAGATGGCGCTGCGGTCATGCGGGAATGCGACGCCCGTCCGTCAATCAATCAACCGCCGCACACAACAAGGTACACAACAACAAGGTACAATCGGTGCGTCTTCATACGAGATACACGCGGCGGCGCGTCGACGGATCCCCGCGCGACACTCAAAGAGCTGGAAAGCAAAGCAAAATGGAGATGGCTGCTCCTCCACCACGGCGGTGTTGACGGAGCTCTCACGCAAGCAACGCACGCGCTCACGCGCTGCTTCCCGCATTCAAGGCTCGAGAGAGAGAGAGAGAAAAAAAAAAAGCCACAGCATTAGCAAAGCAAACGCACGACTGTGTACCCCCTAAAAACCCCGTCCATCGACACTCACCGAGAATACCAGAGGCCAACCGAACACCGTTTGCTGTCAAATCAAAGTTGGGCGTCCGACGGTTGACGGTCTGACGTTTTTAATCCACGCGGAAAGTTGAGAAAACGCTCGTCGCGAGGGCGAAGCCCCTTTCTGCAGCAGCACGGATGAAAGCACTTCCGCACAGTCTCTCTGCGCGCTCCCCGCACGAGGCTGCCCTCCCCGGATCCGGCCACGCAAATCCACGCAAAACCACTTCCACCTCTCACGCACTTCAACCCCTTGACGTAGCCCATAGGCCTACCCCCAGGCCTACAGACTGTTTTATAGGGCCTATTACACATCTCCCTGATTTGTACGTTTGATTTTAAGTGCGACATCAAGAAGAAAACAAGATATGTCCCGTTGACATATAAGATGTAGCATTTGAAATCCAAATGGCCGTTTTGGCTTCAAATGAATCAAATTATAAATCACATTAAAGTGGAGTTATGGGAGTGATATGTTTGAGTCAGACTTATATATTTATAAAGTGTTTGGACGGAGCAACGCATCAACAAAGGGGAGTTAGGCCTACTGGGGGCAACACCAGCTAATTTAGAGATTTATAAAGTCACACATCACATTAATCTCTCGAATCTGTGCAAATAAGGGCTTTAATGACTATGGAAACACACAAAGCACACGCACGCACACACGCACGCACAGTAGGCCTACAAGTATTTCTTATTTAGACAGTACAGACGTACAGTAGAGTCACGTGACAATGTAGCCGATCTCGGAGCAAGTCACGCGAGATCCTGCGAGACTATCTCTGCAGCAACAAATAGACTGCTAAATATAAAGATTTATTTGGCGTATCGGTGGGAAGATTCAGCTTTACGAAGATCAATAGCCATGCTGTCTGCACTGTTGTCGTAATCCGTTGTTCGTCTTTTCCAGGATGCTGTTCAGACATGCATTTCGCTTCATTCAGATGGAACAATTTCTCCTGTCGGAACCGAACACTTGAGCTCCGGAGGACACAGACGGGGGAAATCGATTATTTGGGCGCGCGTCTTGTCACAGGCAGGTCTCGTCTGGTAGAAACGGTTCGTCTTTCCGTTACGTCCGTTAAATGTGCCGCGTCTCCTTCGCTGCTCCCGCGTGCGTTGTTGGCGTCTTGTCTTCTTCCTGCTCCATCTCTCAGCGTGCATCCCAGCGGGTTATTGTTGTCTTGGGTGGCTGTTTTATTTAGGCCGCGACAATGCAATAAAAAAAAGTGACAACCAATCAGCATCTAGACTTTTATGGCGCGTGTTTGCAGATGAGTAGCGACAGTAGATCTACACGCACGGACCCTAGTCTTATAATGTAGTGTTGTAACCGAACTGAGTGAATATTTCGTTGAAGGCAGTGAACGTGAGATTGTGTGTGTGTGTGTGTGTGTGTGTGTGTGTGTGTGTGTGTAGCAGGTGGAGTCTAAACAGTGTGTGCGTGTGTGTGTGTGTGTGTGTACGCGCGCATGCGTCCCTGCATATATATATATATATATATGTGTGTGTGTGTGTGTGTGTGTGTGTGTGTGTGTGTGTGTCCACCAGGTGCATCATGGACGTGTCCAACCACAGCCTCTTCCTGCTGCAGCAGCTCAACGTGCAGAGGGAGTTCGGCTTCCTGTGCGACTGCACGGTTGCTATTGGTAACGTGTTCTTCAAGGCCCACCGAGCCGTGCTTGCATCCTTTTCCAACTACTTCAAGATGATCTTCATCCACCAGTCCAGGTCCTGATCAGAACCCACAGAACAGATTAGAACCAGAACCAGTACTAAAACCGGTATTTAAAGGAGACTCAAACCCCAACACCACTGGTTTGGATTAGTTGACTCCCTCTAGAGGTTAAACACTGATACTGCTGATACAGTTACCCGGTCACTAGTCTCTCATAGCCAGATCTATCTCCACACTTGGTTTTAGCGCTGGAGAAAGGTCTGGCTGAACCCATTATCATTCTGGGATAGGGGAAAAAAAAGTCTAGTTTGTATTTCTTTAACCCAATCACAATCGTCGTGGGCGGCGCTAAGCCCAGGAATGCAGGAACTTGTTCTGGTGTAACATTTGCACGTAGGGAGGCGAGCCCTGGCATTAAAATGGCTAAATCCCCGCAAAACGGCTCGTCACGTAAAACAGTAAAAGACGTCAACTATGTGATACGACTTTTACTGCCTTACTGCACAATCCAAATCTTCGTCAAAACTTCCCATTTTCAGCGTGTAGGTTGCTAGTTCGAAGGTTGTTGTTGTTTCACGTAGCGACGGGAACTTTGAAAACCGTAAAACACCCAGATAGCGGAAGGGGAGGAGAATTCTGAAATAGTCAGCCAATGGCAGGCTGATCCCCACAGCCTACATCCTGTCAGCCAGACTACCCGGTCACCTGCTGATTAAGAGTTGATGCGACACACCTGTCCTCCGCTTACTGGAACTGAACTGAAGGGGCGTTTCCAGGGGAGCCGGTAGCCCTGCAGCCCCAGAATGAACTAAAACCTGAGAGCCATTTTCTTTAAAGGTGGGGGTCAGGGGGTTTGGTTCTCCTTTAAACGACCTTGACGGTGTACGTGTTTATGTTCCAGTGAAGCTCTTCTGACTTGACTTGACTTGACTGTGTTGCAGCGAGTGTATCAAGATCCAGCCAAGCGACATCCAGCCCGACGTCTTCAGCTACCTGCTGCACATCATGTACACGGGGCTGTGTCCCAAGCAGACGGTGGACCGGGCACGCCTCCACCACGGCATCAAGTTCCTGCACGCCTACCAGCTCTGCCGCAAGGCTGGCGAGGGAGCGGCCGAGGGTGGGCCCGGCGACGCCCTGCGCATGTCCAACCTGTACGGCATTCAAATCTCCTCCCAGCTGGGGGGGAAGGACGGAGCCGCGGGGCCCAAGGCCGGAGGAACCGGCGGCGGGGGGTCCAAAGGGGGAGCGGGCGGGGGTCCGGCCCAGCTGTCCCTGGCCGCGGAGGGCGTGCCCACGTCCTCCTCGCTCCACCAGACCTCCTCCACTACCGGCGCGCTACACGCCGTGTCCTCGGTGGCATCCGGGGGAGACGACTCGGACATCTTGACGCACATCAAGCAGGAGGAGGGGGCGGAGGAGGAGGCGCGGGGCCTCCTCATGAAGGCCAG
>OMNO01015066.1:0-19134 GCA_900303215.1 Trachyrincus scabrus | reverse complement strand
AATAATATAAAAATTATTAATAAATATAAATTTGATGAATAAATAAGTTATAACGTTACTGCACTTCCACAACCTACTGAAAACTACAGAACATATTAAATTAGGGTTGGCCTGGTTTTCCAGATGCCTACTTCCAATTATCACAAAGCAAATACGTGGTTTGAACCTTGTGCAAAGTTTTAATAAAATTGCAAGACTAGCTAAGAGAGATCGCACAGGCGCTATTATGGGTGACTTTACTTTACTCTGCTTTCATGACTTAATTTGCCACACCGCCTTTCTTAGCACACAGCAGACTAGAGTAGTTCCTGAAATTAGTACCCCTATGCACTGAATCGAGAATCGATTTTTCGAATCGTGACCCCAAGAATCGAAATCGATCGAATCGTGACATACTGAAAGATTCATACCCCTACACCACGGAAAACAAAATCCTGGGCAGAACCATAAAAAACGGAAATTGGAATTTCTTTTTTATATATATATATTTTTTCATTAAAATAACGAAGAATCCAAATTGAGATTCAAATACCAACCTAACGAACAAATATCCTAATATTCAAAAATTTGGGCTCGGCCTTATATTCAATATATAAAAATAATCTAAAATAAATTGGATCAAATATGTTGTTGTGCACTGCCACAACCTACTGAAAACAAACATATATTCAACATTTTGGTAAACTATATTCAACATATTCCAGTCAGTAACTCAGTCCAATTAAAGGCTGGCCCACCGTCATGGTCCAGAATGAACAGAAAATAAATGTTCAACTACAACTTGACTAAACTCTTACATCTTAATCTCTTAACTCTTAATCTCTTAAAGGTTTTTAGCCAGAAACACCAGCCTGTTTACATGGTCTGGTTTCAGAGATGAGCGCAGGCAGGTGACAATATTTCTACCTATGTTGAAGATCCTCTCTGACGAGGAACTTCAGGCTGGTTGGAGAGCCGTGGGTAGAGCTTGAAGAAGCTGCCTAGGGCCTTCTTCTTCTTTGGTGCTGCAGCCTCCTCCCTGTCATCAGCAGACATCGCTGCTGTCTCAACAGGGGCCTACTACTTGGAGGGGAAATGTTAAATCTGACTAAATGTTTATAGGTATTAATGTTCATACCTAGAATTACATTATAACACTTGGAAAACACATTAATTAACTAAATTTGATTTACTGTCAAATCTGTCTTATTATTATTACTATTACCCTCTTCATCTCAGTTGTCAGTCTGGCTTCGATGGACCCTCGATTGTCTTCACTGACATATTTTAGCTTGAACCTCGGGTCCAGGGCAGAGACCATGGTGTATTTGTCATTGTCACAATCTTCTTTTTGATGCTTTTGGTGTTGTCTGTATTGTCCTCCAGCACTCAAAATATTGAGTTGTTAAAGAGGTGGAGGGTTGGTTTAAAAACAGACACACTCATATTTCTCCCCAGAAAGTGCATCTGTGAATTCAACCAGTGGGGTGAGCGTCTTATTGATGGCCTCCATTACATCAATGTCCTGCCACGAGGGGGTGAGATGTCTGACCTTTCGGTCGTGTGAAAGGACCTGGGCAATGGCCTTCTGCTGCTCAAGGACCCTGCCGATCATGGCCTAGATCCCCATCTGGTTGGACATTCTGTCTTTAGTGAGTGTTCAGGCAGATTCAGATTGGTCGTATTCAGATTCAGATTCAGATTCATTGGTCGTATTACAGTGTGATACCGACACCACCATGTAACACCACCATGTAACAAATCTTACACAGTAATTGTTGTTCGTCATCAGACAAACAGCTGAATTGGTTTTACCTTTCTTGTTGACCAAAGGCTCTCTTTCTGTCATCTTTGCTCGAGCTGAACTAAACATGCCACATCCTGGCTGAGAGTTTTTCATATAATGTTAAGATAACATATGAAATAAACCAATATAAAGTGCAATAATCGTTACCATGTGTTTGAGTCCCGCATCTTCAACTTCGGAATATGGCTGTCAACTATAAACACGTCCAAGATTTCCTTATCGTATCGATCTGTGCTGGTTGGAAAATGTTGGTTCGATAGTTGGCTGTTGATTGTTTTTTGATTAATTAAAATTTTTTATGTTTATATTAGGTTTTTTAATGGGCTTTTTCTGCCTTTATGGACAGGACAGTGAAGAGAGATATGTTGTCCCTGTTCTTAATGTTTTACATTTTTTTGGTAATAGCCTACACCAAGTTAGAGAGTTCCCTGTGCAGTTCACAGCTTAGCTTAGTTATCAGCTGATCTTTTTCATATTTAAGCAGTGGGTATTGTAACTGAAATTAGATTGGAATCTAATCAACTTTTGAATAGAAATCGAATTGGGAAATCAGTGCCGATACCCAGCCCTGTCTAATAATTGTTTCTCAAACATAAGCTGTAAACTACAAAAACATGTTCATAAAAAGAGATGATGGTTGTGGAATAATGGTGTGAATAATATTGTATAGGCCTATAAAGCCATGGCTCTACCCCACAAACTGTATTATCACTAAAATTCCTGAAAGAATTTTGCATACATTTTCCCCACCAGTGATAAAACCAAAGCTATTCCCTTGCTAGTAGGCCATCTGTTGGAATTAATGATAAACACCTTGGTCTACTTAGTTTAAATTCCCCATGTACATTTAAAACATATTTATTTATGATTGACAATCTAATGAAATGGCTTTGCAACATCTCTACCCCTTTCTCTGTATTGACAATGCAATGCCCTGTGAATTTGCAACTTGAAATCTTTATAATGAAGTTGAGTTAATGTACAAGGCCGTTTTGCTGATATCTCCAATGAAATGACTGAATCTGATGTTTTGCTCATGGCGAATGTGTTTGTGTTTCTGGGCAACGATAGAAGTCTCCAAAACAAACGGATGTCCTATAGGACTACAATTTCCCTTTTCATCTGAATACATGATCAAATTTGCATTTAAATAACTTTACATTTAAATTACTTATTAATTCAAAGTACTACTTCTAAATATTCTGTCATAATGCTGTTTGCAATGTTTATTTTCTTCTCTTCACAGTACATCTTTGGGGAATTTAGCCCTGATGAAATCAATCAGTTCTTTGTAACTCCACGCTGTTATGTTGAGGTAAGAAACATTTGTACATAAGAATGGAACTCTGAAATGCATGTGAAAAACCAAATTGTGAAAATTGAGTAAATACTAAATACTGTTACTTATATCTACCCGTCAGTGATGCACCGATCGATCGGCCACCCATCATTTTTGGCCAATATACACTAGGGATGTTTCTGACGACTCATTACCCTGACGGTTCACCGGACGTTTTGTAAATGACTAGTTGCCTAGTCTAAAAAGAAAAGAAAATGCCTAGAAATCAGTCAAAATTAAGCACATTACAATTCAAGAGCCCAAACATGGTCGGAAAAACAGTGTATTATAAGAGCCATTTGAAATGCTTAATGTAATGTTTTTATAACAAAATCCTATTATAAATGAGGCTGAAAAGTGACAATTTTGCAACGTGCATTAGGCCTATTGTAGTCGGCTCTCATGTAGAGAATGTGTTCCGCATCGCACCAGTTGAACTGTTAGGTAGAGGGGCAAAAAAGTTAGGAGTTGTCTAGCTTTGGAAGTTTAAATCTAAATAATCATCCAAAATAAATCTTCATCTGTCAAGAGACGTGATGACAATGATCGCGGTTCTTTTTTTCTCTTATTCATTTTATCGATCCGCTTACTGAGTGAGCTAGCCGTTGACATTTCAACGATGCGCCTCCGGAGTGACTAGAACAGCTGAGCACCGCCGTGTGTGCGCAGCAGAGTTCAATACTTCAGCAGGAGCACGAGCTTGTTCATACATCCATGGTTATTATTCTATATCTAAGTTAGGCCTATTTAAATTAAGTCATGAAAAGACCAACTGATCGCGAATGGCAGCACACCTGACATGACCGCAGTTACTGACTGGGGTGAAGAGCGCTGTTGAGAATTGTGAACCAGATTAAATTAAATTATTAAATTAATGATTAGATGTTTTGGGAAACTACACGTTGTCCTGCTGCCGTTTGTTAATTAGGCCTATTAAAAGCATGGTCTAATTCTTACATGCATATTTCTATCAATAGTGCATGGTGTGCTACCGCGATTTATAAATCTTCAGAAATGCTTTTCTCAGAGAAAAAAATTTAACTGACTACTATTTCTGGTTCCGACTACCAAGCAGCAACGACTAGTCACAAACATCCCTAATATACACCCTAAACAAGTGATCCGTGACTGATCAACTTAAAAATTAAACGCGACTCAACCATACGACTCGACCATAAGCTATCGCCGACTTGATTGACTAGTTCAAATCATAACAGGATCTGCAGCCTTTAAAGTGATAGCCCATGCGCAACGTGTAATAGGTCTACGGCACATCACAGGAGGCAATAATATAGTACTGTGTTTTATATAGGGTCTGTGTGGCACTGGTTTCATAAACCCAGTGAAAAATCAATTGTAGCATATATTTCACTGTAAAAAAAAATCGAATCGGTATCGGATCGACTGATCACACATTAAAAGAAAATGCTGATCGGTATCTGCCTAAAACAAGCCTGATCGGTGCATCCCCACTGCCCGTATATACAGTCTACATTATTTCCCAATTTAAATTGTTCTCATTTCATATATCCATCAAGGAGATACAAGTAACATTACAATAAATCTAGATGACTAGAGAATTTGCTTTATTTTTGTATTTGTTGTTGAGCTTGACAATCAAAACCACAATGTATTTGAGTATTAACCTCTTGAACTCAACTATTCTTTTAGCTTCCTCCATTCAATGACAAAGTCCCCTGTGTCAGTCAGTCTACTGGTAAGTCTACTAAATCTACATTGGTTACTTTTTAAAATGTCATGCATCAAAAAACCAGCACTTGTCCTCTCGGAGGTGCTCAAATAATTCCATGCCATGACTTTATGATTTTACTTGAGTGTTTTATTTATTTAAAAAAGCTAGAGTTGGTTGGACTTTTAATGGCAGGCTTGATAGCTCTGTGTAAGCAGAGGATTAGTAAAGATACAACCAACCTCATTCCTAAAATTTAGCTTTTTTTTTTCTTTAAGTGGCAGCCTCTTCATAACAATTGATCCTTACCTTGATTTGTATTGATTATTTAGGAAGTCACTGCACTCCTGCTGTACCTTACATTATGGAGTCTATGAGACGGCAGGTTTGCGGTGAGTTTGGGGTCTGACAGTCTGTGGCTTGAATAGGTGTCGTACTTCTGCTTACAAAGTTAAATCCAGGATTATATAACTGGTGGCTTTCTAAACCATGTCCATATCTTTTCCTGCCTGTTTGTACAATCTGTAGAGCTTTGCATGCTCTGACACTTGACACAAGTATCTTTTTATCCTCTTGTATATAATGCTTTTACTCTGCAGTAAATGCCATGTATTATTTCCTCTGAAGAACTGAGCAGTCCCATCTTAACCTTACTGACATGGGCACAGTTATTTGGTTGCCAGCATCTATATGCAGCTTCTGACTTCTATTTAGTTGTAATTGCACTCCACATACAGCATTTAACTGGAATTTTAATCTCTAAACACTAACAATGGGCCCATTAGAGGAAGTCCATGCTTTTCCAACTTTGACTTGCTATACCTTGGGGTCTGGGCGCCATATTTCAGAGACTCCTCCGCTGCATCCTATTGAAGGGCACTTGGATGAGTTTTAACTGACTTGCACCTACTAATGTTTCCCTTTTTGTTCTCTTTACAAAATCTTAAATAACCTATGATTTCTAAATGTTGAATAACTGTTATTGATGTGGTTTCTCAGTATGCTCTGTTAAGAATGAACTTAAAAGCTCTTAATAAGGTTATGATTTTTTAAGTTAATCATAAGCACAAATTTTAAAGTTTCACATGAATTGGATTATTTATTTGTAAAGCTTAAGATGTACACTGTAAAGGCCAATTCATTCTTTATTCATCTTATCTGTTCAGATTGTTTCTCTAAAATCGTAACAATAATTTGCCAAGGTAATTCCCGACTGCTGCGACAATCAGTTAATCTAGTGATTGTATGTGTAAATTGCGTTTTGCTTTGCCTTCTTGGCTTACCGCTGGCCACCGTCTACACACTAAGTTTCACATTTTTGTAATCTAATCAGTTATTTTGGATTTATTAATTACAGCATTACATTACAAATATTTTTATTGATCCTCATAAGGTAAATCACTAATGCATCATGCATCTACTGTGAAGGAAGCAGAAATCTTGTTATTTTTTAAAATGTCTACTGACTTAATGTCGTTCACAGCAGAAGACTATCAGCACATTGAGTTTGGTGTGGATGAGGTGATGGATTCTACTCCTGTTGGGGTGAAGGACCCTCTCTTCAAGGTGTCCAGCACCCTCAACCCCCAGGCTCCAGAGTTCATCCTGGGCTGCCAATCAGTGCAGAACGCCCAGCAGTCGGCCACCCCATCGGCTGACGTAATGGACGGCATCCACTTTGACTCGCTGGATTGCCCTGACTCGGAGGCGTCGGCTGTCGACAATCACCAGGTCTGCCAGGACATGGACGGGATCTCTGGTGGCCTCGGCCCACGGGAGAGAAGGAAAAAGAAAAAACGTCCGCCAGGATATTACAACTACCTTGAGGGGTCTGCTGGAAACGGCAACAGTGGTGGAACAATTGCAGACGGGGTCCCCGTGCCAGGGCTACTGAATGGACATGCACTCGGTGCCCCAAACCACAGTGTTGACAATGTGGTTGGCAAGGCGCTGTCGGAGGCTGAACTTTCCTCCCCAGGCCCTGTCTCTGTTGTCACACCAACAGCTGTGGTGGTGCAAGCCAATTTTGCCTCCACGGCCACAGTCGACCAGAGGACTTGTATTAGCCCTGGCCTCTCCTCTTTGGACTTAACGAGCAGAGCTGCCTCCTTATTTGATGGTAACAACGCAACGTCCTCCTCTTCCGCCTCCTCTCAAAGCAGTGGGGTGACAGAGGAGCCCCAGATTGCAGATCAGCAACCAGATCATTTGACTCTACAGAGTCCCAAGCGTCTGGATAGCGGTACACAAAGCCCCTGCCCCAAATCCCCTATTCCTCCCACAGCTTCTGTGGCCAGCCCCGTAGCCTCGGATACTGCTGCTACTGAACCAGAGGAGGCTGGAGACTTTGGAGTGGCCAATGGGCTCTGTGAATCTGATGCTGCTGTGAGCACAGATGGACACACGGATGACAGATGTGAGGCAGCAGGGCCTGTTCAGCCAGTTTCCCCAGACTCTGTGGTCCAGCCAGTTTCCGAGCAGGTTCACGCATCATCCGCCTCTTCTGCCAACCCTCCCAAATCCTGGGCTAGCCTTTTCCATAACTCCAAGCCTCTGCCTGGGGGCCCTCAGGCATTTGTGGGGGTGAAGAATGTTGTGGAGATTGTGGCTCCCTCCCCCGTGGTGCCAAAGCAACCAGAGAAAGCTGGGGAGGTTAAAGAAAGCCCTGTCCATGTATCAGAGGATCCTATGGCCCCTAAACTTGCAGGTAGTATTATTACCACATGCACAGTTTATCTTTTAAAGATGGCCTCCTATGGTCTGTTTGGTTTCACTCTATTCTCTACTCTGTGTATTTTAAATGTGTTTCTGGCAGCAGCCAGACATCATTGCTTCTCTGTGCTTTTTTTAATCTCCACTGGATGGCAACATTGAGTTGGTTGTGCTTTCTCTCCACCCTGTAGAAGCGGTTATTATTATTAGCTGTCCTACAAAGACAATAGGAACCCTATTGTATTCGTTATTATTATATTAATAGTAATTATTATTACAATGTATTATTAGTATTAGTATTATTTTAAGTGAAGTGTATATAATCAGCAGTAGTCCTTACCATGAATGCTCATATGCGTCATGGTAAGTTCAGAATTTGAACACTAGGTGGTGATGCTGCATACAGGATAGATATTTCATCTGTCACTGTATATATTTCTGGAGCCACAGTTGTTGAGCCTTACCACATATTGCTTAGTGCTTAAATTGTTTACTGTTTTAAGTGAAATTATCTATGTAACACCACTAAAGAGGACTGTGATGGTAATCAAGTTGGCAGGACTGCTGAGTAATTTAATGAAATGTGTAAGAGCCATATCTGATGTGGTGAAGCCCAAACGTGCGTGTGCGTGTGGTCCAAAGCTCCACCGTTGGGCAGTCATGCATTGTTGTTGAGAGGCTGTATGAAATACGTTTGTTCACCAACGTTTAGCAGCTTGCGCTCCACAAGTTATACAATAATGACCGCCCGCCAGGACATCAAAAATGAAATTTATAGCAACATACCACTGCTGTGGTGGTGCATTAAAAAATCACATCTTAATAGCAGCTTATCCTGTTTGAACGTCATTTTTTTTTGTAAGTTGAAAAGATATTAAACAAATACCAAGTGAAACCGTCGGGCAGCAACACTCCTCTCTATAGAGCTGTCGCTTGATCAATATTTCTACACAATCAGTGAATTACAAAGTGCCCTGCCCTAAACAATAGTCAAAAAAAAAAAAAGATAGCGGCTACAAAACGAGTACTGGACCGTGTATTTGATTAGAATTTTTTATTGTGTACATGACTGCTTTATACTAAACTGACACATTTCGGAAGTGTACATTTAATTTGACTGCATTCATTATGTGACATTGAGATTGAAAGTATGTTTTGAAAGTATGTTTGTTTTCATTTCCAGAACTTATTGACAATGTGAAGTTGATACACAAACCAGTGTCTTTACAACCGAGAGGACTGATCAACAAGGGGAACTGGTGTTATATCAACGCTGTATCCTTTTACATTCATAATTGTGCCTACTGGCTTATTGTTAACCCGTTATTCTCTTGAAATCTACACATCTGCTGTCATGTGAATGCATCCCAATAATTGCAGGGAATTTGCCATTCTATCTGCTCAATACTATATTCACTTGAAGAGAGTAGGCAGTATGAAATCATTGCCCTTGTTGCTTCTGTTTAGTCTAGTATGCAGTAGAATTTGAGACAAGAGATGTCGTGGTTTCCATTGTTTTGTGATGTCACGTCTTAACGCTGGATGAAACCGTAGAAGGACGCCGTGGTCTGAAGTTACTTTTCTGTGAAGCGACTTCACAGTGAGGGAAGTAAACGGAGCCAGGAAAAACGACAGTGGCTTGTGTTTTAGTCTAATCAAACCAGTTTGTGGAAAGTGGCGACAAAATAGAAACGCTTTCCCAATACTGTGACAAATGTCTGGTCTACATTCATGCCATGCTGTGACCAATACAAAATGACATGTTTTGATGTGCTATTTCACTCTAGGCTCATTCAAAATGAGACATTCAAATGTGACTGAGGGCTTCTTTTTTTAATGAATACTCTCTTCTGTTTAGTTTAGTTCCAATGCAGCCTATGGTACTTAATGATGCACTAATTGCAATGAAGAGCTGTTTCTTCTTAACTCCGTTTTCAGACCCTACAGGCTCTGATTGCATGCCCCCCCATGTATCACTTAATGAAGTCCATTCCTCTGCATAATGACTCCCAGAGACCTTGCACCTCCACACCCATGATAGACAACTTGTAAGTAACCTGGAACTCCTTCCTTCATAATACAAACCAGTTTTATTCAGATGGTGTTTCATTCTAATTGGGCAAACGTGTCTTGATCAGTGACCATGTTTGTGTACCTCTATGCTCCCAACAGTGTTAGGCTTGTAAATGAGTTCAACAACATGCCAGTGCCATCAAAACCCAAACATCAAGGTACGGTTGTCTGACTGCATGCAAGTCATCAAGTGTGTTTTTTATTGATTTATTTGTATTGTCAATAATGCTGGTCTACTTGTTCAATCCTCAGCTGCTGGTGATAAGATAGTTAAAGACATTCGAACAGGTGTACCCTTTGAGCCAACATACATTTATAGACTACTTACACTCATCAAGTCAAGTCTCTCCGAGAAGGTATGATTTTGCTTCGTCATCGTATCCAGATTAACATCCTTTTTTTAAATTATTTTTTAAGTTGTATCTAGTAACATGCAGTAACTAAACAAAATGTTCTATTTTTTAATTAGCTGACACCACATTCTTAAAGACACAGGTATTGGTCAATACATCTGAAAAAACTCCTGTTTCAAGAGTCAAACCTCATTCATGATTAAAATTGAAACTATTTGATGGATTCAGTTTTGTCATCTTATCTTGCTTATCCAGCCTGTTCCCCTTACACTCACACAAGTCCCCTGTAGACTTGTGTGAGTGTGTATCCCGCATATGTTGAGTCAACATTGTTTTGGCTATTTGAGATGAGGAAACACAGCTTAATTGGTACGGGCAACTGTGATGCATTCTCAGGGTCGGCAAGAGGATGCGGAGGAGTACCTTGGCTTCACTCTCAATGGACTCCACGAGGAGATGCTGGCTTTGAAGAAACTCATCTCGCCTCATGAAGACAGTATGTGCTTATCTGTTCAGAATTCAACAAAATGTAGTATCTGATTTCAGAGAAAAAGCCTGAACCACTTAACTACCAATTGACCTTCATTATACTGTCAAATAAGTGATGCCAGCTTTTATTTTTGCAGATTCAGGGTATTTCCCAATGGAAATAGTTTGTCACAATTGCTCAAGATGGGAAATAATACAAATTGAGAATATAAAATATAATGGAAGTAAATATATAAAAGAGGAATAAACATAAAAAATATGCATATGTACTTTGTTTAAAAGACACACCCCTAAAGTGTGTCTTTTAAACAAAGTGGCTCTTTATGTTTTGATATTGTCATGTGATATCATTGAGCATTCAGAATATGAAGTTATTTTGTTGCCTATTGGTATGCTCTTTATTTGCGATGTTTGTGATTGTCTAGACAGCATGTTGAATATATGTCCACGTTTCCATGGTAGCTGTGTTTGACTGACAGCCTCCCTTCCTAGGCGTGTTACAGCATCTCCTTGCTCTCACTAGGGATCTTCCTAGCGACTAATTTCCCTGACCTTTTAAACAGAAGTTTTGTAAAGGACTAGTGGATTATTCTAAAAGTAAGAAAACAGTCAAAATGTTGCAGATTTTAATCTATAAGGCCAAACATTATCTGCAAAAATACTTATTGTATTATAACAGCCTTTTTAAATGCTTAATGACGTTTTTCAATAAACAAATAAATGCACTGAAAAGTGGTATGGAATCTTGCTGGTATGGAAATTTAGGGGCTAAGAGCAAAAACAAGCTCACAAAAATAGTTAACACAGCCAGCAAGATTATACAGAACCCCCAGAGACTGGGGAGCTGTACACCACACAAACCAGGAGGAAAGCAATATTAGTAGTTCTGGACCCTTCACATCCTTTGTTTAATGAATTTGAAAAACTCCCTTCAGGAAGACGATATAGGGTACCCACAGCAAAGAGAAACATCTTTAAGACATATTTTATTCAAACCTGTCATGTTACTAAACATCACAAACATATCAGTGACTGCTGCTGTCAAGCCGGCATAGTTTGGGAAAGCACTGCACAGTCTTCCCGCACCACCACACAAGTGGATCTTGGCTTGGTGGGATGGATGGTTCTATCCAGTAGCGCTCCAGCTCAGATTGATCTGCGGACTCTCCGTAGCCATCCCCAAAGAAGGAATTTTGGCAAGTTTTCTGCCGTTTTGGTTGAGTGAAGGCCTCAGGCCAGACTAATATACTAGGCCTGTCGCTCGCTTCCTCATCGCTACCCTTATCTTCCTCATCACCATTCCTGGGATGCTGTGATACTGCACAGCAAGGTCTTCTCTCACTGCCCGTTGAATGTCCATCTGTAGAAAGCTGTGGTGCTTGTGACGGGTATCGAGATTAGAGGCCAGTAGTGCCACGCTTCCAGCTTTGTGTATTGGGTGCATTTGTCTCTCCAATGATGCTGCCACTGTTTTCTTGAACTCTGCCACTTTGCTGGGCTCGCCTGCTGAGTTGAGAGGCCTATGGATGGAATGGATGAAAATAGTATAATTATAGATAATGATGATGATCCCATTATTAATATTGTTATTATGTATAGCCTATTAGTAGTATTATTCATAAGACAGAGTTTCCGCGGATCCTTAGAAAGTCTTAAAAGGCATTGACTTCATTAATCAAAAAATACGGGGAACACCATTGAAGCTGACATGTACGCCTCACCACACAGAGCAGTGGTGGCACTTTTAAAAGACTCCAAAGCTAGGAACATAGCCTTGATTTTTCTGCCAATTGTCGTCAGACAGGTCCAATGTTTTTGTCACCATTCTGTCGCACAGTACAGCGGTGACGGCATGTCACTGACTGAGTTCTAGTGTGTCTTGCAGGACTGTAAGTTTGTGCACAGGCAGACCTTGTTGTTCCTGGGTTGTTTTTTTTGCGCCACGGTGGCCACAGTACTGTGGTGGGAATGGCTCACCAGTCTTGTGGATGCACCAGCCAGCTCATAGCGTTCGCCTTTAATCCATCATTTATGGCTACTTGCAGTGTGTGGGCAAAACTAGGCCCTGACTTCCACTCCATCAGGTTGTTGTTGTGGACACAGGGGATGACCTTGTTTTCCAGTCCCCACTTGTTAACAGCACCTGGCAGGTGAGCAGCCACATTCTGTCTCTTCTCGTGTGCAAGTCTAGAGCATCGTACTAAATAGGCTGCCTTCAATCATAAAATGACACGTTATTGTCATGTATGACTGTTGTCACTGATGTCCAGCCGTCAGTGGTTATGACCACATAATCTGCCTTTTCCATGTTCTGTTTGATGTCTTCCTTCATTTTCTTATGGTCGTGCTCCAATCTGGAAGTTAAAATTTTACGTCCCGCCAAGATGTGTTCTGGCTCGATATATGCTAATCATTTATGGAAGCCTTTGCCCTTCAACAAAGTTGAGTGGAAGCATGTCCTGGGCAATCATTGCTGTGATGAGCTGTGTTATTTTTTGTTTTCAGACCGAGAGGGATCACAGTGTCTACGGGTTGGGGTGGTAAACGATGTAATATTAGTAATATTACATATTTTTACATAAGATACAAATATTACTATATGTGTATCATTATACATATAGCACCAGCAGCCTGTTCTCCTTGCAGTTTAATATAAGTAATATTACTAGCACCAGCAGCCTGCTCTCCTTGCAGTTTATTGTCCACATGCCTATGCTGAATGTGGTCATGCATTGCTCTGGTCGAGTGGTTGTATGCCAGTTTATTCTGACAGCCTACATACAACCTGATTTCCATTTTCTAGCAAATCAAAATACTGCCAAACTCCACTTGTTTTTCGAGACGTCATATTCAATTGTTCCACTTTCTACTTCGATTTACCTTGAGGGCCAACCAGGCCAACATTGTTTCTTTTTAAATCCTGCGTTAACATTAGTAACCGATGTTTGTTTTTTGTAAAGCAACATTTTACCAGGAATACAGGACACTTCAAAGCAAATTATGTCAATATATAAATGTGTACATAAAATTACTTAATGTTTAATTTTTTGTGAAGACTAGTGAGGGTAGCAATGTTTAGTAGTCTAGTCGACTAATTGCGGACATCCCTAGCTTTCACTCATCCAGACTAATTGTGTCACATGAGGCCAGAGTGGAATAAGGGACATTGCTGCTAGGCAGCACTCAGCTTATGTTCTTCTTAGGCTTTATTATTAACTATTGGTATCTTACTTATCTCCTTGTTTTCTTTTATTATGTTAGCGTTTTTTTTGGCGTCCATCTACCTCTGTACTGTTTGTCATAGAAACTTTGTTTCAACGTCAAAATGTACATCTTAAGGAGATGTATTGCTATTACTTTTCTTTATTCTAAGTGCTAAAGTATACATATTTTATGGACAGGTGCAGGTGCGTTTGTCTGTAATTAGTGACCAAACTTTGGGAATGTTGTACATACAGCCACATTGCACAAGTGTGTAAGATGTCGTACAATTCTACCCACAGGGGGTGCTACGGTACCATTAAAACATGATATTTCTACAATTCTGTTGACTTTAATAAAATACTTGGTAAACAAGTTTTCCATAAGCATGCGCATGACATATTTAAGCATGGCACCAATGGCCCCATCTTGTGGCCATTAGTAAAACACCACCATACTATTAACTGCCATATCTCTATAATGTAATATAATATTTATTTTAGTTTTCTACCCGCTTCGTATATACTTTTGCTTCATCTCATAGACTTCCATTGAGCCCTGGTATAGCGTGTGATGTCACCTCGCTCTAGCCCAAGCTAGCTTAAACAAAAGCAAGGTTTTCAGCCTAAAAACTTAAATATTTCATAGAAACACAATGTAAAGCTTAAACAGTTTCGGTGGTTCTTGTTTCACTGGTGTTAAAATAATTCAGTGAATTATACTTTTTGAGCATCGTACGTTTATGTATAACGACTCCAATTTAATTTACTATGGGCCCCAATGGAGACTCCCCATTTTTGACACAAACATTCTTGTCTTTTACACTATTTTTAAACTAGAATAAACTCACATACTGGAAAGGACACATGTTGGACATCCACATGTTCATCTACTGAGCATGACTATGTCCAATTTATTTTGTGTGCCTCCATTAGAAGCACACAATGAGGTAGGCTATGTTTCTAAATCCTAATGCTACTTACCGATATGTAATATGAAAGCTGAGACAGATTCCAACAGTATCATTCTGTGACCTAAACTCCACGAACTAGATGTGAACGAATAACATCAATAACACACTTCACTTTTTCCAAGTTACAACCACAAATGTCTTGCTGTTATTATACTAATACTATTTATAATACTAATACTGTATCATACAAATACTACTACTACTTAACATACTAATACTACTACTTATCATACCAATGATACTACTATGTATCATACTTGTACTACTATATCATAATAATAGGCCTACTTATTATACTAATACAACTTCTACTACTTATCATGCTTATACTACGTCTACTACTTGTCATACTAATACTTCATCGTACTACTAGGCCTAGGTTCACCCTGTATCACTTTAGTTTAGCTATTTAACTGTTAAACATTTTTTAAGCTGACATTATTAAAATTGTTTTTATGTTTATACTGTTATGCTTACTCCATTCAGACTTTAAACTTTTGAAAATATTGTCACTTTAGTTCAGCTATTCAACATTTCTATAAGTCTTAAACTATAAAGCTTTATTTAACATATGTTTAAGCTCATTTTACACTACAGCCTGCATTTTCTGCCGGAAATGCATTTTCTAGTTTTTTGATTGCTATGTACAATTACTAACATAATTTGTAGTTTGTGCATTATTTTATTTTTAAGTTATTATTTTTTTACTGTAGCCATCACTTTTGTTAATTTATTGAATGTGTATAATAACAAAATATGTTATTCTAGATGAATATGTATGTTAGAGGTGCTTCACATCACTTCCTCTCACATCTAGCTTTTCTTGGTACATGGTACTCCACAGACCATTTTTACGTTTCTTTAAGAGAAATCCTGGGGTTGATACTCATAATTTTTAAGAGAAGTTAAGTCAGTGATACAAGTGGAACAAATAACTTAAAACTAAAGTGATGGCTGTAGTGAAAGTTACTTGGTTCACGTCTAACTCATGTCCATTTCAACTATTGAAATGGACATATAATACTTTATGTATTAATGCTATTCATTACTAATACTACTTTTGATGATTGTCATGAGTGTCATTTTCTTTTGACCCCATTAGAAGCACCCACACCCAATGGCCCCGAGGCCCAGCCCGATGAGGAGGAAGATGCTGCTGACAAACAGGAGGAAGGGAGTGAGGAGGAGTGGGAGCAGGTCGGACCCCGAAACAAGACCTCCATCACACGCCAAGCTGACTTTGTCAGCACTCCCATCACTGATATATTTGGTGGACACATCAGGTATGCTGAGGGCTTTTTTCTAAATTTTACACAAGTCATATTCTTTGCTTTTGCTTCAAACTTGTATTTCTAAACTTGCATTACTGTAGCCATTATCCCCATTATACCAAGCACGGACCGGTTGTGTAGACAGCAGCATGTTGAATATTCTTCCACGTTTCCATGGTAGCTGTTTGACTGACAGACTCCCTTACTAGGCGTGGTATAGCATCTCCTTCCAGACCTCATCCAGACCAATTGTGTCATTTTCACGAGGCCAGGATTTTTTTTGCCTACAATTACTCATTTGCATTACTCATGAAAAATGACTAAACATCTTGTACATCTTGTTTTGTAAAAAGTGTACACTTAGATTTTTACCACTCACAAAGCAGAAAATAAACATTTGAAGCATTGGAAATTAACTGATCATTAATCATTTATATTATATTATTTAAGCTACTGATGTGACTTACTGATCAGTGGTCAGTGGAATGTGTAAGCAAGATACTCACTTGACTGCTTTTGAAGGAGTTCAGTCAAATCTATGTCATGTAAATATGCCACAGGTTGTTGTAATCTCAATGTGAAGCCTCAACCCATCTTCTGTGAGTGTAACTTCATGTATATTTTCACCATCTTTGATTTGATAAAACAGCATTAATGAGTGAAAAACGTCATCATTGTCATTGTCTGGGTTTCCCTGTTAGATCCGTGGTATACCAGCAGAACTCTAAGGAGTCGGCCACCTTACAGCCCTTCTTCACCCTGCAGCTGGACATCCAGTCAGAGAAGATCCGCACTGTGCAGGAGGCTCTAGAAACCCTGGTGGCACGGGAGTCTGTCCAGGGCTACACGTCGAAAACTAAGCAGGAGGTACGGCTTTTGTGTACTATCTCCAACCGACCTCTGACCTGTGTTTCTAACATTGCTGTGGGCAGAATCTGACATAGACATATGATGCACAATGATTGTTGTCAGAGATTAGCAATGGGCAAGATATTACTCTGAGCCTTAAGTAGATTTCCCTTGAGGTAAAAAAAAGAAAACACTCTATAAACATGTAAGGAATAAACAACCACAGGCTGTCTCTCTCGGCTTTGCCGTGGAAACTGATGATGAAAATGATGGTGGGATTTGCAGAGCTGTATGTGGGATGGGGGTTTTGGATGTTTGGATGTCTTTTGGACTGTGCCCTGCATATCCTATAGTCCAACTTCTTTGTGCCTATCCATATCTGTAATGACACTGATGTCTCGTCCTCCATTTGAAAACCCTATTTCAATGTGCCATGTATTTGGGAATATGTTATGTTTAAATTAAAATATTCTTCACACATCCCTTGCATGCAGTTTGCCATGCAGCTTGACCATACTGAGGATTGTATATCAAACACTGAAAGGCTTCCAATGTATTGTTAAAGCTTTGTCATGGTACATCTGCTTCATAGCCAAGCAAATTTGCAATTGATGTAGTTACAGACGGTGTTTTTCTAAATTGAATTTGTAAATCGGCCTCGTTTCAGAGGCAGTGAATTTGGGATCACATTCTAACTTGCCTTTGGTACTTTAAGAGGCCTACAAAGCAATCCCTCAGTCACTACATAAAAGCTCTCAAGTAGCACTGAAAACTGCCTGTTCCGTTTCCTTTTCTGTGTTAAACTTTGTTGCATAATTGCCAGTGTCGCATGGATAGACTTGCACTTTATTGGTCCTTTTGATGCCGTGTAGGTTTTCTTCTGAAGCATTTAAAGGGCATTCTCTCCATCCCTCCATAGATTGAGATCAGTCGGAGAGTGACTCTGGAAGAGTTGCCCCCAGTGCTGGTTCTCCATCTCAAGAGGTTTGTGTTTGAGAAGACTGGAGGCTGCCAGAAGCTGATCAAAAACATTGATTACCCTGTCGATCTGGAAATAAGCAAAGGTATGAGCCCTCACAGTTAAATGCACCCACTAATGAGATGTTTTTTACTTTACGGTTACTCAAATATAGCCTCTTTCACACATAGTTCCCGGTAAATTACTGGGATAACCTTTCAGGCGCAGCTAGTGATTTTCACTATTCACACATGCAGCTACATTTTGGAACATTTCCATCTTGCGCCCTTTCATACATGGCATAGCATTGCCGGAATAGATGGGCCAAGGGACAGTCCAGTATATGGCGGTAATGCAACACATGTGCCAGACAGCTGCCTTATCAATTTCACCCTCTGCTCGGACTGAGGAGCTCCCTTATTTCTGAATCTGTCCAGTTTCCAGCCATTCTTGAAAACAGGTACTTGTTTGCAACAAAAGTTGTATTGATATTATCGAATCACCCGAAAAGCATTGCCGCCTTAAGATAAACAGCCGCGGATTCAAATAGGTCATCAGTGGAGTTTTGTGATTGGGTCGCTCGCTCCACGTGAAAGCTTCTCACGTCAGACCAACCACCCTTTACTAGAGCTGGGTTTAAGTCTTTGCGTGCAAGTCCAAGTCAAGGCTTGACACTCCCCCACCTCAATGCCTATGCAGCAAGATGTGTTTTCACATCTTGCATGTTCCTGGAGTCCCCGGGTTGACTGAGGTGTGGGTTTATTAGGTTTTATTATTAAGAGCTGATGGTTTCAATACATTTTGACCAAAGTAATGTGCAGTGATAAAGTTACATAGTGCAGGTAGAGGTTATTGATTGGTATGTAAAAGCACGACTACGGTGGTATGATTCCTTGATGGCACTCTGTAGATAAATGTGTTTGTATTGTATTTTTTCAGATCTCTTGTCCACTGGAGTACGGAGTAAAGTTGTGAAAGGCCTCAGAATGTACAGGCTATTTGCAGGTGTGTTGGGAATTCTTCACACAATTCCTGTGAACAATACTGATTGAGTCCTAACTTTAGATTTTTATACATTCATTATATATCGGGCACCAGAGCAGATATTAATGACTTGGTCTGACTTTGTTTTCCATTGCATTTCAGTTGTCTATCACCACGGAAACAGTGCAACGGGTGGCCATTACACTACAGATGTCTTCCACATCGGCCTGAACGGCTGGCTGCGCATCGACGACCAGGCGGTGAAAGTCATCAACCAGTACCACGTGGTGAAGCAGATCGCAGAGCGCACTGCATACCTGCTGTACTACCGCCGGGTGGACCTGCTGTAGACGCCACACACACACACACACACACACACACACACAAGGCAGGTGATTGTAGTCATTCAGACGATCCCAACCCACAAATCAGTGGCTCCTCCTCCTCACTTAAGCA
>OMNO01015063.1:0-16674 GCA_900303215.1 Trachyrincus scabrus | reverse complement strand
AAGGCAGAATAAAGGCGCAACTTTCCCGCCTTGAAAAGGCTGTGTAAAAGGGGCTTCTGATAGACCTATGTCATTTTGTCCCAATGGCTCCATTGATAAAGCTTGACAGTAACTGCCTTGCTCAAAAGCTGTTTCATTAGCACTGACGAATAGAAGATACTGCATATTTGTTCCCTGGTCTCAGCTGTTCCAGAGATACAAACTTACTTAGCTTCTCTATTAGTCTACCATGTTTCATTCATCTGTTCTTTTGTTTGGGGATTTCTTCTGTTTAATATTCCATAATTAGTACACTATGGATTGTACCAAAGTGCTCGAGGATTTATTCACACATTATTTTAGAGATCAGACACTCTAGAGATATTGGTTTTGGCATGAACGAAGAGGATTATCATTAATAATACAATACGGCACAAAGTGCTCCAATGAAATAAGCAAGAGGTAAAGGAGATTTGTTGCAAATTGTTTTGAACATCAAAGTACTTGCATTTTCCCTCCTCAGGTTGCTAGTAGTAGCTGCTGGCTATTTTTTTGCCATGTTTTACTCCCTTTAAGGCTCAGTCCTGATCTATCAACTAGGATGCAGTGCAGTGGTAAATCCACAGTGTACCCTGTGGAATTTGGGCACTTTGAATCTCAGGCTACATCGACCTTACATTGGTTTCGGGAGTCATTGACTTTTTTTGTGGTTAACACTTGTCAAGACCAGGCTGCATCTCAGTCTTAACTGACTGAAAGGCGCAGCAAGTGGCCTTATCTGGAAAACAACTAAATTAATGATCATCACGTGTTAAACCGACAATTTGGTAGACACATCTATACCTCATATAGAACTACAAACACAATACAATGCCCATATGCATCCTAATTATGAAGCCTGTGACTTGATATAGTAGTTTTCTGTAGTTGAATGATTTCCAAAGTAAGAGCGATATCTATTGTTGGCTGAATGGATGATACCTAGTGCTTGTTTAGTACTCAAAAACATGTTGGCCTTTTTTAAGAACTGCATTCTAGTCTTACAAATTCAACTTTAGGCCTACTCGTTGCTTTGTTTCATATGAACTGGGTTTTAATGGCACTCTGAGCCATCATAGAAAGAGGATCTTTCTTCTAGTTCCCTTCTCGAGGGTCACCACCAGGGTCCTTCCCATTGGGATTTCGGGGAGTTGTTTACCGTGTGTGTTTGAGGACTACAGTTAGAGGGGTCTTGTCATTTGTAACAACACACCATTGTGGCACAGTGATGTACAATTAATTTATCTTGAAGGTGTAAACATTAGATTTGTAAATGTCAAAGTTTGAATTCTGGCCACAGGAAAAGCGCAAACAAAACAACCAGCCTTGGCTTCATGAAAGAGACGAAATTGAGAAAAATAAGAAATTGGGGTCAAAAGATCTTGGAAGATATGAAAAACGGATTGCCTTTGTTAACACCACTGATGTTTTTCCAGCCATTCTGCTCAGTATGCCCTACATCACACACAAACCTCTGCTATTCCATTTCTCAAGAAACATAATATCTCCGTCTTTTTCCGAAGGCTACATAAATCTGAATCCTTTATCAGCCGCCAGCACACCTTGTTGAAGACACCCAGGCGGATTCTGTTATTTTTATCTAATCATTTCCTGAGCACATTCAGCTGTCAGGAACCATCTTTGCTGACAAGTGCTAGTTCCAACCGAGTGCTTTATCGTTGGTCATGTTGCCAGTGTTTAGCCATGACACCTGACTGATAAGTGTGTTGCTCAGTGTGTATGTAAGACGAAATGAAGGGTGTTTCTGCTGACATGCAGAATATGACGTAAATGTACAATTCAATGCATTTATCGCATAAAGGCTTGTGTTTTGAATGGGCTGAACCTAGGGATGAAATGGCACTTTGAGATTTGGTTCCAAACCGAGGGTCCTGCCAACAGAAGATTTAACCATGTGTAATTCTGAGGTGGCACACATGGCATTCTTGTGTGTGTGCCCCGTTTTCAACATAATGGTTCACAATGACTTTGTTTCACACCCAAACACTAATGAGAAACCTAGAAATTGAGCATTACATTTCTTGTGGATAAAAAACATAGTATTCTGCCTAATACTGTTCATATATGAGCAGGTCGTATGAAAACAACTGTACATGCAGTTTGTCACACTGGTTGTCTGAGTGTTGTCGTGTTGGATGGCTTGCTTATAAGTCAATTGACGTAATTAGATGAGGACGACAAGTACCTTGACATTGACTTGATATTCACCCTTATTGATCCGTGTGTGTGTGTGTGTGTGCACTGAGTGCACTGAACCCCACCACTGGCCGCGGAGTGAGGGCAGTGCAAGGGTGTGATGTTGCTGAAGTCCACCTCTCCCATTTGCCTGTCTGTCCGATGTCTTGCTTGGCTGAGCTCCACACAGTGACGGTGTTGACAAAATGACAGGAGGGTAGCACACTCCAGTGAATGTCAATTTGGCTGCCGAAGCACTGTTTCCCCAGGAGCACAGAAGCTCCCGCATGCTCAATCAGAAACAGCCAGAGAGCTATGGGGGTATAAGACAATGCAGGCAATCCACACAATCGCACGGGACACGTGCAGGTACTTGACACATATGCGCGTGTTAACAGTGACATAAACGGCCCATGCTCACATATGTGCTAAATACATAACAACTGATCTCACAGTATACACACACACACACACACACACGCTCTCTCTCACACACATACACCAGCAGAATGGAAATTGCATCCCACTACTGTCTCACTATTTCTGTATGACATAGTATGTATTCTGCAATGTAGCTATGCTCCTCCTGTATTCCCTAGGCTGCATACTGTCCTGCTTTGACTTATGGGATTAGGGATAGATTCTAATGTTTCTCTAATCGTATAGTCTCCCTAATGAGGAAATCATGTTCACATGATTCCATCGACTACTATACCAAAATGTTGGCCACTTCCCACTGATTTGTCTGATCGTATAATGATAATACTGGTGGAAAAGAATTATACAAGAAATACTTCCAAGTGGTAGTTCTGATAAAAGTTAAAAAAAAAAAAATCTTTACAACCCCAATTAGTTTAATTCACAGTCAACTTTTTAGGCACATTTGTTACAGCCAATACCAAGTCTCATATTCAGGACCCAGTATTAACTGGGTAATTACTAATTAAAAATGTTCTCAATGTAACATCCTCTGTTGCTCAGGAGACAAAGTTGTGAATCATTCAGTTTCACTTAAGTCACATTTGTTTCTCCTAAAAATGCTTGAGGAGAAATAAGACAAAGCCAAAGAGGAGACATGGAAATGGGACATGTTGAGGTGTCAAATTTGAGATTTTATTCAGATAAGTAGGGGAGTTCTCTATTGGTTAGGTTAAAGCAGATGTATCAAATGTTTCTCCCACAGCAGTCAGAAAACATGTCCACACAGTGCAAAATGCCTTGAAATGTACAAATTACTCAGACCCTATTTAAACGTTGTCTGACATTATGCAGTCTAGTGCAGGCCATAATTTCACTGCTTTAGCACTGAGTAACTTACCACTGTGCCTGCAGCCTTACACCGAACTACAGTACAATACAATGAGATGTGGTGAGAAGTAAGTTGCTCACTACTAAAGTGATGAAATTATGGCCTGCACTCGTCTACATCATAGAATAGAACTTTGTCTTACTTAACGTTTGTGTTTTTATTGATGCTTAGAGATAAGTTCAGCATGGTTAAAACCGACCATGCATGGTTCTTTCCAACAAGGGTGCTTTTTGATTAAGGCCTCTGCAACTGTACTGAAATGTGCATCCTCTGGGTAGGCCTTTTATTGGTAAAATTCTTCTGCTAATCTATTCAGGATATCAGACTTCATTCGGGAGCTGACAGTCAACATTTTGTGGCTCACATGGTACTCAGAATTCCCCTTCGCTAGCTGCAGCTCCGTGTCATATGAAAATCAGGATGACACAGACAGGATGAGAGGATTATTGTGTCATTTGATGCCAACGAAACACAGTCATCAGACTCAAGTGAAAGAGAATGAGATATTGTGGTCTCAGTGGCACCGATCAAAGCTGGATTTGTTTGCTGGTGGATCACCTTGATGGTCCCCAAATCCTGAAGTACAGTGGTAGAATTCAGATTGAAGAGGTCGTTGCCAAAATCTTGGTCCATGTATTGCAGTCTGAGGTTGCCCTTTAACCCAAAGGTAGTCTTTATCTTGCCGAGAAGGTCATCTAGTGACTCTGGTATGCCATTTGGAAGAGTTAGTTTTTCAATGTTGATCTCCCCCAAAATCACCTTAAGTCTTGCAGGTGTCAAACCAGCCATGGCAGTCTGAAAAGAGAGCACAAGCACAGTTAGTAAGGTTCAACATGTGAGGCAAATTCCCTCTAGGAGTACCATTGACTAATTTCTGATTGGGCTGTCTACTTCCCTGAAGTAGGGTAATATGAGGGAGAATTTATTGTAGGACTGTTGTATTAGACTGCATTAGTTTTAGCTAGGTGGACCTAATAAACTGGCAACTGAGTGTAGATATTAAATGATAAAATAGGGTTATGCAACTGTAGGAAAGATGCACTGAAAATAATTCCTTATTATTCCCATGGTTAATTTATCATCTTACAAGTGCGTTATCCTACTTCAGTGAATGGACTTAATAAAATGGCAACTGCGTGTACATCCCTGTTCCATTAGCATTTGCTGACTGGATTCCAGTGGCCTAAATACAAAAACTGAAATAATGCCTATACCCTATCCTCAACCTCAATGTTGGGTTCCATGAAATAAATGAAAGCTGCAGTTGACAACTTGGATAAATATGCAAGAACTTGAATGTTGAAATGTGAAAGCTCTGATGGGTTAATACAACTTGGGCCGGTTAGGCTTTCACCAATAACAAACCATTTATAGCTGCTTTAAAAGGGCACACACAAAAAAACTGTATACAATCCCCATTATCAAAAGCAGCATTTAAGTTGACATTGCGCTCTATACTTCAAAAGGAGAACTGCAGCACATATAGAGTATTATGTGGCAAGGTTGGTTGCACTGTGCACTGTGTCTCACCTAATGTAAGTTAGTAGCCTTCTCCCCTGTGCCTGGCCGTGACGCATATAATCCATCCTCCTTGCCAAGAAAGTTGGTCAAATACATCCAGGTTTTCTGTTATTCCTGTCTTGCTGAGTGAAACAGCATGGCTAATCCACTCATTATTTCAGCTTAAAAGTCCACTTGCTGTCACAGTGACGGATGACAAACGTGACTTGTTGCATCTAGCATAATAAAGTTAACTTCAACTGTTTGCCCGTTTTAACTATAATAACAATTGCTCGTTCATTGCCACAGCTGCTAACGTCAGCATTGCTAATTTGCTATCATCTGTGCTCTCCGAGACGAGTCTGACCTCTGCTCTCTGACCCTTCACCCTTCACCACTCAGGTATTACACGTAATGTTAAACAGACTGGGGACCGACCCGCGATAATAGAACGGGACCCGTTAAACGAATAAAAAAAAGGAAAATACTGACATCCAAATCGAGTACTCATGCCCATCCCTAGCAGCTACACCAGTACACAACATCAATACACAACTTTCAATTACGGTATTAAACAATGAGAGTCCCACCCGCAAACTACTAACCTACCTGTCCGGTAGCGAACTACCAACTTAATCGCTAGTTCTTGCTTCAAGCTCATTAGCAAAATGCTAACTGGGATAGCCACAGGGCGTTATAGCAATTTTAATAGCTACTGACAAGCTTAAGTATCACTGGGCTATTCATTTTACTAGAAGTGTTACACATCAGTGGATTGAACATAAAGCTATAACAACAAATGTTCACAAAACCAGCTAAATGCATAGAAAATATAATGCTAATTTAAAACTTGCTAACGTTAGCATGACTTAATGATAGCTGGTTTGGTTCAGTCAGTTTACTAAATACTTAAACAACAAAATTTACCAATTCAGGTGGACCATTTTATCTAACATATTACATTACTACATTAAAATGGCGGCTCAACTACAGGTGGAAAAATCTGGAAAAGGTGTGGACGTCATGATGTCAGACACACAATACTAAGAGAAACATAATTGACGCGCTTTCACTGAAATAATAATAGCAGGTTAAGCGAACAAAGTGTAATTTTCAAATTGATATAATCCACAAAAGTGGACTGCCATCACTAAAGCAGAAATCTGAATGAGGCTCATTCAAAACATTACGTTACTTCAACTACTACTGAAATACACATTTTTCAGTGACCCTGCTACCAATAGCAGGGTAGGCTAGTGCTCCTCTATAATCTAGTACCTATCGGCAACAGGGGTAGGCGAGTGCTCCTCTGTAATCTAGTACCTAATACCAGTCCAATCTGAGATGTATCTAAAGGTCTGAAATGGGAATTAAATGAGATTATGTAGAGAGCTCTCTTTTATATCAGTCTGAGTAAAGTTTGAGATGCAAACATAGTGCTACATTGAGCATCATTTAAGACTTTTTTTTTTTAGATCTCTTGTATAGATCAATAGAGGTCTGATCTGAGACTGCTCAAGTCTGTTGCTCAGGAGAAAAAAACAAGAAATATGAGACATAAGCAATAATCTCTTTTTTATACCACACTGATCTCATTGCTGTCTAGGAGCAAAAGAACTTCAAGAGATTTTTGATTTTCCATTCCTATGGGAAGGTTTAATAAAAGTCCTAAACCTTAATTGTCGACACCTACCTTATTTTCCTTACTCATACTAAAGTAGAGTAGCCAAAACTGTACTCAAGTAGAAGTAAAAGTAGTCATCAAAATAAATACTTCAGTTAGAGTACAAAAGTATTTCCTGAAAACATTACTTGAGTAGCGAGTAATTTAAGAAATAATAAGATAAAATCACCGGCACACTACTGTCTTTTTCCCCAAGTTTTATTTGATGTGAATATGTTGAATTATTTCAACCACAGATGGTCTTCCTCAGGTAAAGGTAAAGAAGTGAACATACACCTGTATTTATTTGTGATGAAATGACAAGTCATCATCTCTTGATTAGATAACCTGCCACAAATACACCAGGACAATATTCCCAGTCTGTGTCTCAAGTGTGATACAAAAATACAAGTACATTAATATTATGCTCTATTAAATTACATTATTTGCTTGTTGTCTCCTATATTCTATTAGAAATAATAGGCAGGAGGCAGAGCGCTACGTTCAGACAGAGTCTACGTGTGCTCTGTTTATAAAGTAAACTTCAGACCAGCGTTCAACACCGGAGCCCACTGCACTGTTATTCGTCTGTAAATATTAGCTGCTAGCGCTATTTGAAAGCCATACTCCTGCTGTAGCTTCAGCCATTATTCTGCTTTGAACAGTCATGTGGGGATGTGGCTGCAGTAGGATAATGATGAATGTATCCAAATATAACATAAAAAAATAATTATTCAAAAATATACTCGAGTAAAAGTGAAAAGCATGTTGCATTAAATCTACTCTTACAAGTATGTATTAAAAATGTTACGTAAGTAAAATGTAACAGAGTAAATATAAAGCATTACTACCGACCCCTGCACACAGACCAGTAATTTGAGGTCATTAAAATCTAAGTTTAATGACCAACCAAACACTTTTGGTTGGTCAGCATGCACAGCAGAGGAAGCCTCTGCTGTGCATGACCTTGTCAATCCTTCTTTATCAGCCACATTTCAGACAAAGGCTCTGTGGCGTCACATGCTCAGGGTGTTGTAGTCTTATGCTGTCTGCTTGAACGACATTCAGAATGCAGTGTCTGTTGTGTCCAGCTCTATGGGTGTACTTTCCAACTTCACAGGTGACTTTTCAATGACTTTGAAGACATCATGAATTGAAAAAGGAATTTCCAAAGGAAAATAAGGATTTCGCCGTATGGCGCGTCCAGCGTGAGACCCCCTTAAGAAGCTAACGGTGTTTGCAGTTCTATAAATCTTTCATGAATCTTCCTCAACACGTCAAGCATTTCTCAGAGGAAACTCATTTTACTCCTGTGCTTTCCATAATAACTTTTATTCAATTTTTTTTGCATTGCTCTTCGTGGCCCTAATGTTTTGAATTCTGAATAGTAGGGATGCTAAGTCTGACTTTTTTTTCTGACCGATAACCGCCACTCGTTAACCGGTCAGTAACCGTTAACCAATAAGAATAAATGTGCTATTGAAAATATGGAATGGAACATTTTTTTTCTCAAAGTGGTATAATGTACTAGTAGCGAGTGTGGGGATTACACTCAAGAAACATAATCTCAGTTGAGAGGAAAAAAGCCGAAGCTGCTACTTGCTAAAAGCGTGGATGTATAATAAGTGGATGTCATAATAAGTCATAATAACAACAGAACACTTTAAGAGTACATCATCACTGACAACCTCGCTGATTAAAGGTAATGGCACTCTTACCTAAGTAACGTTAAGTAACGTTAACAAATTAGGACGGTGTACTACACTACAACCGAAAGTTTTAGAGTAATGTTATAATGTTCGAATACAAAACTAATGAAGGATACTTCGATTGTTAAAATATTTGGGGCCAGCCCTTTATTTTTACATGTGCAATGGCAGCAAAAACGACAACACAACATGAGGATTTATTTTATAATTAGTAAAAATTATATTGTTGGTTAACGGTTAATTGTTAACATCCCTACTGAATATGTGTCAGTTATAAGATCAAAACGAAGCTCTAAATTAACTGCCATTGTGTCACCTGGACCCAGTATGTTTCTACCATATTGGGTTTGACAATGACATAGTGGTCGACAATGGCATAAACCTCTTCAAGGCAGAATCATTTTATTCAATTATTTCCAAGGTTAGAATCAGAGTAATGTTTTTTTTCAGGTTTTATTGATTGCACCATGTGCAATAATTTCCTACTGTGTTTTCTTGTATTCAGTGAGCTGTGAGTGTTTGTTTATTTGGACTGTGGCCCACACGCACCACCACAATGTGTTCTCTTTCAGCTTATTGACAGGCTTGGGCCTTGTGTACACAGGATTCTCATTATAATATCTGCCGATATTAGCCTTCTGCAGATATATTGGTATCTGCATTTTGGTCTGGCCTTTGTGGCCGGTACTAGAAAAAAGGTGAAAGCCATGCCTGTCTACTATGTAGATGTCATATCCTAGTTTGACCAGCAGAGCGCTCATGGAGTCAATGTTTGAGTTGGCTTTGTAGAGGAGGCAATTTTACATGGGCCCCATGTATTCTTTTTTAAATAGAAACCTGGAATACCGCATGTCATTTTGCTTTATTTTCGTCTGCTACATCATTAGCTTGTAGCTTGTTGTTAGCCATCTTTTTTTTTAAATTATGGATTATTTTCATTGTCAGAATTGTGACTCACAATTTATTTGTAACCAAACATGAGACATGATGATCATGAATTAAAAAGCTTAGATGGAGCTGCAACTTGTAGCAGCGTATAGTTTAATATTTCAGTTCACAGTGAATTTATTTTCATTGTTCAAAACGAATAATGTCGTCTGATAAAACGGTTGTCAGATCGGCACTCTCTCTAAATAGCAATCGTAACGTATAGGTGAACCCATTATTGGTCGGACTCTATCAGGGACAATGTACCAAAAGCATTAGTCTCAGTGAGAGGAGATGCATTGTATCGTATTATAGCATCTTGCTAATTTTCATCCGCTGTCCCACTTGATACCACTGTTTCAAGTAATCATGGAATCACCCAACAAGTGTTGCTATGGAACTGCCAAGTTACACTCCATTGTGCCAAGTCTAGCTCCTAACACTTTCCGTCTTGGTAGCGTTATTTTCTTATTTATTTAGTTATTTCAGTGGTAAGCATTTTCACTTGCGCCGCTGAAGACATAGATCCCATTGGTTCTCCAATGCAACATCATAACGCCTATCTATCTTCTTCCACTCTCATGGCAGATGGATCTGTAAATCCTATGGTTTAAATGTTTGTGCAGCTCACTGCAGTACACGCCTCTTAGTTTCCATTCTTCTGAGGATTTTTCATGAAGTCATGCCATGCAAAGACAATCTCTTTACTCTGAGGTCTCCATATTCTTGAAGTAAACATTTGCATTCATTGTGGCTTCTTGCAGTTTCCATTGCAAATCACGTTAATTTCTTCATTTCTCCACTTACTGCTAGAGAGAAACATGATCTTACATGTGTTGAAATTCAACTGGTATCTGATTGTGGCTGTTAATAAACAGACTGGATGACTTTTTTTTAATGCTGTCAATCACATTTTTGCAGACCTATCGTATCAGTCATCTGTTTACAAAGGTGTGATTTACTGACTCATTACCTATCACTCATACATTATTCTTCTAACTAGGTGTCTGTATCTATACAGTTCTAGTAGAATTCTGGTTCCCTTTCAATAACAGAGACATTGTGAGCACTGTCTGATGATTCAATTCCAGTTCTGCAAGTCCAAACATATTCATTTATTTTCATTTTGCCTCTAGCAAACGCATTTGCTGCATTATTTGGACTTGTCTTTAAAATGCAATAATTTTCATCTCCTGGATCAACAGTGTGGCATACAAGGGTGGGTGTTGAGGATTTTTTGCAAAATTGTATTTCTTACATTATTATATCTATTCAATCTGGTAATTCTCACTGTCATTTCTTCCAAATACTGCAACTTAATTTGCCCTTTTCAATGCTTCCATTGCCATGATCCAATTGAGTTAAACATTCCTTGGAGGCACTTTATTGTTCTGGGAGTTATACATAAATAATAAGTACAAATGGCCATTATGGAGCTACCTCTAGAGTATATTGTGTCTGAGATAATGTGGATGTACATAAGATAATTATGAATGTGGTGAAAACAAGGTTTTTTCTATATTGGTGTTCTTCATGTGGCCTGTGGAATGAGTAATCAAAATAAATATCCAATTACATTCTAGAATATTTCAATATATCAATGATGATAAACTGTTTAATACTAAACTATTTAATTCATCTTGGCAGTCTATTCAATTACTATCCTTGTTGAAAATGTTACAGATTGTTCAGCAAAAAATGTGCAGCAGAATTGCTGCGTAATATGTATAATGTGTTTTAGTACTTTCATTAAATCCACCATCTCTTACTCTGGGTTGACAGCATATCATGAATATAGTGCATGGCTGTATTGCAAGCAGAATCCCATTACCTAAATGGATAGTACTAATAATAAAACATTGCTTCCGACCTAACCGGATTAACAATGATCTGGTGCTCTTGGGAGTTTGGTGAGCCGCCTTTCTACATAAATGCTTTATATGTACAAAGCCTTTAAGTAAGTTCGTTTCACTTCTGCTTTATTGTGTTCATTGAGGGAAAGATGTGGCATACATGGCCGACAAGCAAGGTGAATGGAAATTAGTGGCCCCTTAAACTTTCTTAAATGTAATGCTTTTATTCTGCAAGTCATTGTGGGTGAATTATTACTGACTACGTGTGGCATCTAGGGAATACATACATAATGACATCTTGAAAATGCTAATTGTTGGAGAAGGCAATGGCTTGCAGGTGAAAAACCTTGGATGTTGTGGGACTCGCTGTTCCGTCGCAAACACTTTGGGTGACACATTTCTACTTTGATACATGAGGTTTGATAAACAGGTTTGATACACATGAGGTTATATATAAATATGAGGTTTGATAAACAGGTTTGATACACATGAGGTTTTATATAAATATGAGGTTTGATACACATGAGGTTTTATACACATGAGATGTTAGATACATACAAGGTTTGATAAATATATTTGATACACATGAGGTTTGATGCGTATGAAGTTGGATACACTGAGGTTTGTATAAAGAGTGAGGCTGCATACCCAGGCTGTCAACTTTGAACTTTGATGCAATTATTGTCACATTTTCATCATTTGTGGATATGGCTTACTGCAAGCGCTCAAGGAAGCCACTGTAGATGCCCAAATCTCTGAAAGAAATGGTTTGGGACCTGCAAAGTATTGATTCTATCTGTGTAAAATCTTCTCATGATTAACCCCACCCCACCAAACTACCATGACCTATGCGTATGGAAACCGCATTACTTATTTCTCCCAGTCGAATTTTAAATTGGTTAGGTGTATTGTTTTGTTAATGTAGTACCATTCATCATCTGCTGAGCATGCTGTTTTTTTTTCCCAGCCAGCAGTCAGCTTTCCCATCAGGCTTTTGTTGTTGGGATGAAGTGTGGGATCTTTGGTACGGTAGACTTTAAAGGATAAATTGATGGCTGAGTGTGCAGTGGGTGCAATTTCCCTGTAGTCGGAGTGCGCCCTGTGTGCCTGGCACAGGTTTTGTGACCGTATGGAGGGGGGTTGTTGTGGGACGCTGTAATCTACAGTAAAGCCTTTGTAGGTGTCATGGGTCTAATTCAATATCACCACATCTATCAACCAAAGTGCCCACTTGATGACCTGTGTGATATGAAAGCCCCAGCCAAACAACTGCTTTGCCTGGGATAGCCAAGGCTTTCTTAAGCATGTTTGACACCAGCTCAACAGCATTGTTACAGCAGAGACCCCGTCCAGTTTAAAATGTAGGTATGATTTCATTTAAGCTAATTTTTACTTCTATTTTTCTCCTTTACTTTTCCTGCTGTTATCCATATATGTTTACCCCCAAGCATCTGTGAAGTGATATCTTAATTTGAATCGCAATCTTTCTGCAAAAAGATCCACATTATCGTGTTGAAGATATGCCTAGAGCTCAAAGCGTAGTACAGTATGGAAATTACTGGCGTAACTCCACCGGCGTTTATTTTTAAGATGATCTATGTGTAAATAACTTTGAAAATAGATTCATTTCCACCCTCATTATTAACTGAACCTCATCCTGCTATCAGTTTCTGAGAAGCAGAACCATCCGACAACAAAGACCCATGGCCTTACTTCCCCTCGCCCCACTCTCTGCTGCATTTATTTTTGGTATGGCAAAACTGTTAGGATACTGTTACTGAGGACTGGAACATGAGGAAACGATTGCTAATCTTCTTACCAATATTGCCACTGATCACATGCATTTGTCTATTATTTCAATAGGCTATTGGACATGAATGTGTTTCCAGTCAAAATGTATATCACACTTCTCTAGCAGAAATGTGTCATTAAATATAACGTTATGTATAACATTATAAGTATAATGTTATGTTGGCCGATATTTAGTTTAAGTGATCGCTACACAGATGAAAACCATTGCTAATTCCAGCTCATGGTTTTTGGTCGTTTTGGATCTTACTTACTGCTCCCTCTTGTTTACACAACCAGGGGCACAGGTATCAGGTTGTGAATGATTTTGTACTGATAAGTACAAAGCTGGTTAAGAATTGTCAAAATAACGCATACTAATACATTATTTTCATCTGGCAGATGCATGCTGTGTATTTACCCTTTTGAGTGATCTGTATGGACAACAGCTGGCCAAAAGTGGTGCTGCTGTTCTCTGATTTATACTGCCAAACATGACATTGCTTTGATCCAGCAGATGCATCCTTTGTATGACGTAAGTACCAGAGCCCCATTAACATCTAAGCTACTTTCTCTTACCACCTAATCTCAATTTATTGTGCTATTGTCCTATCTGTGATGCTGGAATCAGAGTAAACAGCCTTTTTTATGTTTATATTTGCATTTTAAATTCATAGAAAAATGAATCAAGTCTCCTGGATGAACACTATAAATAGTATAATATTTATATATTATAAAAACGTGGGTGGAAATTTGGAACTCATTATGTAAATTTTATTGCTGAAAATTGTCAAATATAATTTATGAAGACCCCTATAGAATTCCCAATTCCCAATCATTACCTTTTAATTAAAAAAGAATCAGACCAAATGACTGGCAAGTTGCCACCTATATGTTGGACAACGTATTGGACATGTAACCACAAGTGACACTGTGTAGGGCAGAGGGCTTTTGGCCCCGCTCCTGTTGGAGGCCACATGTTGTCTTTCCACTTCTCGCTATCAGTAGAGCTGCCATTCTGGGTTGTTGATGCTGCATTATATAGAAGCTTGGCATCTCACTTTCACATCTCACAAATGCTGATCAGGCTATCCTTGTCTATAGAAATAGACTATGTGGTTTTCCTTTCAAGTTATGGTGCTACAGACACAAGGGAAACACAGAAGCAGCGGAGCAGAGCACCAGCGAATAGTAATTGGATGTTTTGTTACCAAGATGCAATTAAATCAGTCATAAATGAAACCCACAGTGTAAACCTCAAAGCAGATCGTCAAACCATATCTTGTATTGCTAAATTGAAATGGCCAGGTGATGGGCTCACACTGTGTAGTATCCATAAACACAGATTAAGCACATTGGCTTTCATCTGCATCAACAGTACCTTTGGAGTATGCACACGAGCTCCTGCATCACTCTTATTAATCTTCATTGGGGCATGAAAAACTCATTGCGCACGATGCCAGCTTATTTAGGTTCATCGAACAATGCGCGTGGCATTAAATGAGACCTTGACATTGCTACTAATTGAATTTTAAATGGGTTACATGAAGCCAGAGCTGCCTATGTTTCACAAGGAGCAGAACATTGCAGAACTTGGTGTGGTAATGCTTAGTTAACAGGCCTGGCACGAAGGCCAGCTGTAATTATTGCCAGCCGTGTCATCTCAACAAGGCTTGTCCCAGTCACGCCAAGACACATGGGCTCATGCCCATGCATCAATGGCTGAATGCATTAAACCAAAATGTGATTTTTGTTAACATTGATAGTGGAGCTAAGAAGCCAAACATGGATCCGTCATACTTACTCGTGTACTATGAATTTACAATCCATGGTCGATGGAGTGATGTTAGCAATGGATAGGAAGAACTAGGGCATGTTATAATCATAATAAATATAGATACTAATGAATACAGCCAAACAGGCATCTATAATGTGTCATTGTTAAACAATAATTTTGAAATACATGCTTGAATATTAGCCATGCAGGGCCCTAACCCAAGATTTAGGCCCGCAGGTGTTGTGGCAACAAACCCGAACAAGGAAACATATGCTCTGCTTACAGGGATGTAGAAACACTTCCTTTTTCAGCCAGTTTCCACGTCACCAGTGTCCAAACTCTTCAGAGGATATCAGGAGGAGCTGCAGGACAGTGAGCTGCCCCTGCCAAAAAATGATGGAATAATGTTGAAACACAGCAGCCAATACTTTGGTCTGATGAACATTTTCCTACAGGGGGTGCGCTCATCCCTTCCGTTTTATCTCAGCAGGCACATATGGCACCCTGTTGCAGGCACCTCCAACAGGAACGCCTGTTTTCCACAGCATGTTCACATTTCATTTTCCACTGTTATGTGGCACTTGTTGTTGCAAGTTATCCAACCACAGGCAGCACAACCCACCTCCTAACTGGGGTGGGCTCTTTGTTTGACACAACACAGCCAGACTTGGTCATGCGTTGCTATTTGGGGAGGGTGGCTACTCTGCAGCCGTAAATGCTTGTTTTTTATTTAAAGGGTACGTAACCCCCAAGATCACTATTTTCAGTTGAAAATGGTTGCGTGTTGGTGTTGAGTGTTGGTGAACATCTGTTATTTTTGACTAAAATGTATAAAGTTGTTACAGACAAATTCTCTGTAAAATACATGAAGGCTAAAAACGCTTTTAAGCGCTTTTCCAGAGTGGTAGTTTTCTATTGGCTGTGCATCCTAGCTCCAGCGAGTGTGACGTAGGTTGTCAAAGTTTGACAATGCCCCTCGCACCTGCTCCTATGGAACCCAATGTGTCTGTTTTCTCTAAAACCTTTACTGCTGTCACGACTGCTCCAATCGCATTTTTTTAAACTGTTAGGCCGAAGGTCTCCTGCTAAAACGGGAGTACTTACCTTTTCATATTTTTGAACACATCTAGACCAATGCGTGACATTGGCAGCCTCGTCCTTTGAAATGAAGGAAATAACATTGAGGTTAACTCCGTCACCTCACTTCATCCACCTAAGTGGGCTTTCACCCCTATATCTAATGTGACAGCCAGCCCTCTCGGGTCTATTGATTGCATTGACCCCTATGAGAGCAAGGGCCACATATTTATTTTGCAGTTGACAGCTGTCCTTAAGAATATTTCCATGGGGTGGGGCCCAGACGATGTTGCGTCACCTTCATCTGTTCCAAAGAAATGTATATTCACTTTGCATGACTTTATCAGTGCAAGCTCCTAGGCACCCCCATGGTGCTTTGAATGACCCCCGCAATCAATCATATTTGCATAATGAGATCTACAATGTCAATCACTTGTCAAAGACAACCGCTTCCAAGAATACCTTCAGTGGGCGTCTGTTTTCTGAAATGTGGTCATGCTGCTGTTGTACCTAACAAAGAGCTATTGTCCAAGTACCTTTGGAATTGGTTTTCTTTGTAGTTTGGGTGTTTTTCTTTTGGTCTGTATGTTCACTATTCTCAGAGTACCGAACTGGATCAAGTAGATTCTACCCGACCTAAAAAGCCTTGTTCTCTTTTGGAAAGTCCATGACCAGATCTGTGCTGAAACACGGGTAAATCTTGGAGTTGCATTTGAAAGATGGAGACAGCTTAGAGCCCAGAAAGATTTCAAGATGGATTTTATAATTTCCTCCTGAACAGGTAAGCATTGAGCTTCAGCTAACGTTAAGTTATATCTGTAGTCACTTTTACACAACCTGTTTTGCTTTTATTACGC
>OMNO01015062.1:0-11271 GCA_900303215.1 Trachyrincus scabrus | reverse complement strand
GAAAACACAGAACTGGTCTTGGGGGTTTGTTGTCTTGGAGTTGTCGTCCTTTGATCAGACGATTCCAGCGCGCTAGCCGGCTGTTTGCAGGCTGGATGCCGTGCTTTGAGGGATGGTATCTGTCGTTGCGTGTGGGATGTCAATAGAGTCCTAGATATAGAGAGACCTCTCGTCCCCGTGTCTGTCTTTTGTTTCTGAGTGCGAGCGTGAGCTTGATGTGGTGCCCGTTACACACGAGTTCAACTGCAGATGTCAAGGGAGGTAATTGATCTACATGCAAAACAGAAAAAATGATATAGATAAATGTGTATACAAACACCAATTAAGATAGTTCAATCATAAGAGAGAGTGTACGGTACAGAATGTTTCCAGAGCCAGGAATAGGTTATGCTGTAACTAAAAGCTGAATAAAAATGACTAAACGCAACATCGGCCATTTTTGTTGACAGCTCTTGAAACATTTAAAAGATATTGCCGGGTGTAGCACTCTTCAGTCCATTTACTGCCTTAAGAACCGTGAGGAGGATTTTTAGATGAATTCTTAAAGACACTGGAGGTCATTTTTGGTAGGATCTTTTTGGAGGTTGGTCAGTGTAAATGCCATTTGTTTATTCCAGAAGGCTATGTATGAATGCATCAACCAACTTCTTTTGATCTTTTAGTGTTCAGGTCTAACACGCGATGTTATGTAATATTTTTTGCTTTTGCTTTGCTGATGCCTGTTGAAAATGTAAAATGATTCATTATGTTATCACTTCCACTCAAACAATAAACATGCATTCAATCAATTGATTACATTACCACAATGTGTGATTGTGGAATACACTTGCATGCATTAATTGAACTTTTAATGTAAACTTAATGTTAACTAATTAAAACATAAGTAGAGTAGAGAGATGTTATGAATCATGGCAAAATACATATAGCTCAGACTTGGTATTGACAGTTGAAAACATTTAAATAGTCAAATCACAAATCAATAAAATAAGAATAAGAATTTTGAAACCAAAATGAAGTCGAGTTGCAACTTCAACTTACACGAGAGCATCAGAGAATATCTCAAACCAATCTTTAATTCATAGATCATGCACATTTTATTTGTGTTGGTTAAATAAATGATAATATTGAGAAGAGCAATGGTAACAATGTAAGAGGATGACCTGGTGGGAGGTTCACTGCAGTGGACGATGAAGAGTCAGGACACACGGTTGTGGGACGGGAGATGGAAGCTAGCGAGGATACTTTTCACCTCTACCTAAATAGTTAATGACAGAGTGTGGTATGTATAAAAGCACTCCTTCTTACCCCCCCGCAAGTCAACCAGGACTCATGCCACACGGGTAGCTGCCAGATAATATGAAAGCGGGAAAACAGCAGTGGAGCTGGCTGGAAACACTATTGTACTTCTACTGAATAACCCACTCAACAGAATAATGAACTTTGGAGGTGTGCAGTGCGATGCGCTCCTCCGTATGATGATGACTATTCATCACACACACACACACACACACACACACACACATTAACAATTCACTATTTTCTTTTAAATACTTTAAAGGCCAACCATGTGGAGGAATGGACAGAAAAAAATGCTTAGACTAATCCCAATACCCGAGACAACAAAAATAATTAATTGTGCCTAATTTGCAGCTGTTTAAACAGAGATTGGATTTCGTTTAATGCTAAACAAGCCAGAGCAGGAAATAAACACATTCCTAATTTAAAACACCCCCTTCCCAGCAACCAAAAGTGTTTCTACTCTCTCGCTCTCTCTCTCTCTCCATGAGAAATGTTGCAAATGAGAGTGTGAAGGTTCGCTCCCCGCACTGAAAGCAACGGGTGAGGATGTCCCAAGAGAGGCTTTTTTTCCTTCTTCTTCTTCTTCTTCTTCTTCTTCATCATCCAAATCCAAAGTTGAAGTGGCTGCCATCTTTATTCCTACCAAACCAAACTACATACACACTGCTGCAATCTCAGCCTTCTCAGTGAACTCACATCGGAGGGCAAACATTTAAACAGACTTCTGCACTCACCAGGGCCCAAGTCACAGCTCTCTCACCGTTCCATCTTTTCTTCATTTCTTTCTTTTTAAAAGTAGAAAATGAGTGTGTGTATGTCTGTGTGTTGTGTGTTGGGCGTGTGTGTGTGTGTGTGTGTGTGTGTGAGTGTATGTCTGTGTGTGTAGTTTTTAACAGGAGCCAGTGGTTTTAAATGAATGAAGGATACTTACAAATCACCCACTCAATGCTCAATGACATGTTTTGGCATATCGCTCTCGTATTAAAGGACACTTAGGCCATTCCATTTTAGGCGTAGCTTCAAGGAGGACCTTCATTTTTTTGCTTTGATTCGGCCTCCTCAGAACTCCTCATACTTCAAACAACATAAGAGGTTTTAGAAATTGAATAAAAAGTCAAAACATGCCAGAAAAACACTGTGGGCCACCTACTTGATTCAAAGCTTTGTCCGATGGAGGCCGAGCCACCAACCTTGCTGGTTGTTCATTGTACCATTCACATACCAGACGTGCTTTAGACATGTCAATCTTATCAAAGACTTTATCTTCAATAAACGGTTTTACATTGATCAATGTAAAACCGGGCGAGGAACAGAGGTAAGAACGCCAACACCAAGTTTGCTCTCCCTCCACAGTGTGAGCGCTGCAGTTGTTATTTGTTATTTAGGTCAGGTGCATTGCATGATGTTGCATCGTCTCTTTGACGTGACTTTCTGATACAGCTTAATGACATCTTTGTGAACCATTGCTTTTCAACCGAGTTCTCTGTATGCAGTTTCCGTGACAAGGCTTATTAGGCTCATTTTTATCAGTGTGTACTGGGCACATTTTTGGGGTATAATTCTAAAACTCCAAAGAATAAAAAAGAATTCTATGATTTGTTTTTCTAAATGTGGGTGTCTCATTCTAAGTTACTGATGCAACATTTCAGGAGTTAAACAAGTGTCCATTAGGCATTAATGCTGCCAAATGCAATTCTCCCTTGTATTCAGTTTGTCGCTCTTCGACAAACTGAATACAAGGCAGAATTCACCTTCACATGTATTACCCCAGTCTGCTAACAAGTGTTAGCCATATTTCCTTGGACTGATGCAATCTTTCAGCGGTTATACAAGTGTGCATTAGGCAGTCATGCTATGTTGTGTGTGTCTATGAGCACCGTCTCATATTTTACCCCAGCCTTCTAACAAAGTGTCAGAGTGGTTGTCTCTCTGCTTTCCAACCCCTGAAGCAGTTCCCCACAATCGCTCTGTCAGCACAAGAACCATGTGAGCTAGGAACTAAGGTGTGTCGTGGAGAGATTCTTATTCTCCAGAAATATAACTGGGGGTTATTGGAGGAGCACATAACTAGAGGTTATCCCAAGAGCAGATACAACTCCTTAAAGAAGAAGGTTTTTCCGGGACATTGTATTTAGTCCTAAGCTTTTTCAATTCAATCATATGTTTCCCTTCAAGTAGATCCTCCACCCTTGCCATGGCCTTTTTTGAGCTTGTCAATCCATTATGGTGGTGCTTTGCTGGGCTTCTTGGCTCCTATGGACCAAAGAAGAGTCCAGCATCAGGACCAATGGCCGATTAGAGCCATTGAGATCTTTGTCAGGATCCTCATGAAGATGCAGAGGTAGATGTTGTTGGGAGTTCCATCTCTCTTGTTTATTATGTAACTTGACTTGAGGGCAACGAGTTAATATCCAACAAGTATGCATTACAATGTATCCAAGTACATTTGCCAATGTTTCGTACAATTGCACCTAAACCCACACAAGCTTGAGCAACGTGCCTTACGATCCCCAGTGAGTCCGTGAGTTCGGTGCTTCTTTGTTCTGGAAGTCCTCTGGAGCCAGTTCTGTCTGTGATCCTTGATTAGCTGGAGCTTGTTAATTCCCGATTTGATCCTGCTTGTGGATTGTACAGATTTCTGTGTGCCCTTAGCAGCGCAACAATAAGCTCCTGGCCACAATACCGTTGCTAACCCAGCCGATATATACGGATTGTGTTTTAAAGGCGAAGGACTCCCCAGAACAAAGGATACAACGATACTTAGGGAGAGCCCATTAAATAAGTCTGAGCTCAGGGCTTCAACAGGACTGGTGACCTTGCCAATGGACGGTCCTTTGAATACATTGACGCACAAAGCAGTTGAAGGGCACTGACATGGTGTGCTAAGTGCTAAAAACACCATGCAACAAGGTGTGATGTGAGAGAGAGTGAGAGAGAGAGAGAGAGAGAGAGAGAGAGAGATGGATAGATAGGTCTCTATATATCTACTGGTGCAAAGATGTGATGAAAGTATTGGTAGGTTCACAGCAGGAAAATACTGCATATGAATCATCCTCTGATTGCCTATGTAACATACACTGGGGTTATATTTTTGACAAAGCATATTGAGTAGACCGTCAAGCATGCATTTCTGATTTCTAATAACTGAGTAAAATATGCAAGCACCGCTGTGGATTTGAACACTAGGAATTGTAATCCAATTATCTCTGAAATCTATTTCCATAAGCAAAGTAACTAATTCTCTAGCAATAACAGGTGGGGGCGTGGGGGGACATCCAAGATCACAAAGCTGGGTGACACTTCCTGATCTATCCATTCACCAGCTGTAAACTAAACAGCCAGTAATTAGCTAACATACTGCGAATAAGGATTTACTAGCAGTTCCCATTAACTCGTAAAATGTCAAAGCCCATGGTGATAACGGCCATGTGTGTCTTAATAATCACATTGTGCCGCTCTCTCCCCAATTGCATTTTTCTCTCTCTCTCTCTCTCTCTCTCTCTCTCTCTCTCTCTCTCTCTCTCTCCCTTTTCCAATCTGAAATCCAAAATCCCATTATGAGCAGCTCCTTCTACAGTCGGCCCCTGTTCTGCTGACTCAGCCCCACTGCTGATATATGAAATGCATCCGGACTGCAGGCATGCAGCTCTGGTGCTTGGCTATTTTGGAGCAGGCAGATAAACAGAGAGCCATAAATCAAACACTGGTTGGTACAAAACGAATATGACTATTTGCATTGAATGACAATGATTCCGCTCGGTGAGAGACATTTTTAAAGACAAAGGGGGAACTTTACAGCCTGGTTTGCTGATACTTTTATTTCTCTGCATCTCATTCACCTCCAACTTCAAACCATAGCTTGCTCCTTTGGGAATATGAAATAAAAACACACACACACATACACATATATATATATATATATCTTGCAAATGATTTAGTAGTCCAGGCCCAGACACTGGGCATAGATAATAAATAAATATCTCGGGTGGGCTGCAACCTTTACCTAAGTAGCATGGATTTCCACGGCGGCAGCCAGCAAAAGCAGGTTACGCTAATTAGCTACCTAATTAGCTTAATTGGTCAGGTGATTGTCGTTGCCTCGTGATCACTTTGTTTAATGTAATGACGGTTATTATAATTTCAGCGGGTTGCTCTCGCCTGTAAATTATGCCTCTGTTAATAGCGTCTACGTTGCTTTACATATTTCCTTAGTTACCAAAGCTCCGCGGCTAATGAGGAACAGTTTAGCCATGGCGCGATCCATTTCCTTTATTGATTTGGCTGTCAAGGTCAGCGTGATTATGGATGGCTGCTTGACAGAGTGATCTCCAGAAACCTGGGTACCGAAGGCTAAACAAACAAGCTAAATATATACGAATCTCAGCCCGTCAGTGATACCGATACTGCGGTCTAATGACGCCGCTCTGTAGTGTCAAACACAACGCTACCCATGTCGCATTTCTCTTGTGGAACTCCTCCCTTCTGTCTCCTTTTTTTTCTCTCTCTTACCTCACTTGCCTCTCTGGGGAGGCAGCGATGGTGTTTGAAGTTAAGCCTTTGTTTACCTGGCTTACCCCATCATATTATCTCTCTCTTAGTGACAATATTGCGAATCCCCCAGCAGCCTGTTCCCCCTGGGCACATAATGAGGTCGTAGAAATGATACACAGTCCTGTTTCTTTTCCTTGTAGAGGGGTTCTGCCACACGGTTCGGTCACGTCATTTTTCAAACGCCGATTTATTTGGCCAGTTGACAGATATTGTTTTTCAAAAATTTCAAAAAAAGTTCTTGAAAAATCGCTTCGTTTATATAGAGAAAGAAAGCATCTGTCTTCATTCCTGCTTGAAGCATTCTGATGTTTTGCAAAACAGGTCTGAATGCCACTGCAGGTTCTTCTCATTGTCAGATTAGACTTGTGAATGAGCTTCACATATTTCAGATTTATTTAGCAAATGTAAGAAATACAGGACTTTAAGAATGAATGAGAATGAACATATTAAACCATCTTGTGACACTGAGCTTTTTGGTTAGTAAGGCTACCTGCCTGCCTTGTATGGACATCCCTCCAGCTCTTGGCTGCAGCTTCAATGCAATAGGCCTACGCTGTGTATATGCATACATGATGCAACTGATTAAAAAAAAGCTCGTGTTTGGCACCGGCGGACTCAGATCAAAGCTGTCTGTAGTCTTTGAGGTAGTTTCTTTGCATCAACACAATTCACACAAGGGGCGACGTTACCTTATGCCGGTTAATATCATAAATATTATTTGTGTTTGTCTGTATTCACAAATTGTGCTAAAGCTTATTTTAGCACAAATGTCTAACTTGCGAACATCTCAGGGCCAAACTCTGCCAAAATGAACACACAACCCGATTATATCGCTTCCCATGACACTGATATTCATATAATTTGATGCTGAATCTAAATATGAAAGCATCTAAGCAGTACTAGTACTAACAGTAGTATTGTTGAACATGTCTGGGTAGAAGTCTGATAGAAAACCTAAAATGGGTCAATCAACATTTTTGAAGGTGCAGAGAACAGAGACCCAGTGGCCTAGCCAGTCTTGTCACTGGGGACAAATAACTTCCCTTCCTCCCCGCATTGCTGTTCTTTGTTGTGTCTGTGATTATTGTCTTTTGCTGTTGTCCCTGTCATTCTTGTTGCAGTTATGTTTATTGTTCCTCCTGTCATTATTCTTTCTGCTGTATCTGTCCTTTTTCTTTTTGTGTGAATGTCCGTCTTGTCTGTATTTGAAAAACCAAATAAAAAATCGTTGATTTCCAGAAATAGTACAAATGGAGCGGTTGACATTGGCACAGTGAAGCACATTAGCACACACCCACATGTGAGAACATGTATGACAATACAGTGGCACAATAACTAACCTCTAACTGTTTACTATGCCCCGTAATAGTGATCTGGGGTGAAAGAGGTAGGCTGTGACCTCACGGCTTATGGCCTCATCCATCCGTCTATTCTCCGCTTTCATTCTCAGCTGTCCATCGGCATCTGACGAAGTACAGACGTTTTCGAGAAGCACCTCGAAGAAGCGAAATAACATCTATTCTGCCGCCGCTGTATTGTTGAAAGACACCTGAGGGATCATTAAGGGGAACAACCAGAGGGCCCACTCCATGTAACTCCCCTCGCATGCTGTGAGAAATTGGAAATGACTGCAAGTGTGTCTGGATTCATGGGCCCTTTTCCGATCAATTCCTTTGAGTGTCTTTGAAGGCGGTAAAGTCTGCCGCTCCCCCAGAAAGAAAGCGGCCTTGCATGCTTTTTGGTGCTTTTACCTGGTGCGGTTTGAACTACGGGGGGGGGAGGGGAAATGTCACCTGTCTGTAGCTGACAGAGAAGAACACTAACTAACTGGTGCGACTTGGTTGGAAAAATCAGAACAGCCTTCTGCCGCATCCATGAACAAAATATTCCCATTGTTTCGCTTGCATCCATTATGGACCTTATGGGAGCCACTGCAGCGGGGTCCTTGTGGGGAACTTGTTTCCCTGGTAATAATTCTCACACCGGCATCAACAGAAGACGGATGCTGCTCTCTTTGAGGTGGTAAATGGAGCTCCGCACGCCGCAAAAAAGACAAACCCAGCACAAGGACTTTGAAAAGGAAATAAAAGAACGTCTTTACCGGTGCACTGAGAAATCAATGTGCCATTGTTCGTAGAAGCGCAACAGATTTGTTACACTGACTAGTCTGGATCGGTGTGGCGTCAGATTAAGAACGCACGGCTGCTGTTTAATGTTCGCTGTCTGACATTTAGGTCTGTGGAGAAAGCCATGGTGGTATGAAAGGGACTACTGAAGAGAGTTTAGGGTTAAACATTTCAAAACATGCAGAAATATGTCTTTCTTTCCTGTAACTGGCAATGGATGAGAATATTAGTCGAGGACATTAGTCACACTTTTTCAGTCACACTTCAAAGCCATTGGCTTAATAGGTCAAGCATTTTAACTGTACTTCATTAGGAAAAAGAAAAAAAGAATCTAACATTATTGAGGGAAAAAAGCAATGTCACTTTCATATGAAACACAAGTAATGCATAATATCTTCTTAAGTATTGGTTTTATAACGTGCATCTGGAGAATAATGTAGAATTAATGTTATGTTTAATTACAACTGTGTGAGGGAAAGAAATAGCTCAGTTTCACAGCACTTAACATAAGCTGCTTGCCTGTATAATTGACCTAATACGAAGTGTGTGTTGCCCACCTTCATAGAAAATTGGGATAAACTGTTTTAATGGCTTTTCTAGGTGTGGATATGCAGCATCCACAAATGATTAAATCCACATTTTGCAGCATCCATGCTTTTTCCATCGCTTTGGTTGTTGACATGCAGAATTCTTTCAGGCGTGTAAATTACATTTGTGAATCTTTTGTTCAGTATGCTATGTCCTTGTTACATTACAAAATGTCCGCAATGGGCTTTTTGAGCACGTCTCAGATCTAAAAAAGAAGAATCTTCATTGCATGTATACCTAATTTAAGTATCTCAGCATTTAAGACCCTCATCTAGCTAACCAAGTCAAGTCAACAAGTCAACCAAGTCAACCAAGTCGAGAGCAAGGATTCAGAGATGCTTTGAGGAGGAGAAGAAAGAAGAGCAGAGTTAGAAGAAAGGTGATGCAATTCTTAAAAAAAAAACCCACTTCATAGGGATCCCGTCTCTCTGTCTGGCCTTTGAACAGCATTCTTTTAGAAAATGGAGGCTGTCAATAGCATCTATGCTAAAGGCTGTCTATGTGAGCCTTTATGGGCATCGGCGCATTGTATAGGCTATGAAGCTGACATTAACAAGGTAATGAAAGTAGATTTTGCAAGTCATACTCGTGCCGAGTCTGTTTTTGTGAGCGATAGTATGAGAGATCTATCATTACAGTTAAATGCTTCAGGTAATATAGCCCATATCTATGTAAGCTTCAGGTAAACTTTTCTTCAAAGTTGCAATATGTGTGAATTTGAAGAGATATTCCATTTCAAGCTCGACTTTGTTTGAAGTGCTTCCTTATCTCTGGCCAAGAAAACCGTGCTTTGAGGTGACTGAAAATAGACAAATCTGTTGTTTTTGATTACAGTATCTGCATCTCTTCTATGGTGCTGATGCTGTCTTTTTGTGTTCTCTGTTGTTCTTTGTGTTAGGTGTGGTCAACTTCAGGTGTTTCAATTAAATATTGAAACAACAAATATGCTGCATCTATCCATCTGTCTGTCAATCATAGTCATAGTCGTTCTTGACACTTCTTCAGTGTTTTCTTCTTGCAGTGTCCTTAAGAGGAAATGTCTGAGATATGAAACATCTCAACCAACGATTGTCTTTTAATCAGCAATTAACAACCCTTACCTATTTCTGTAGATGCTGGGCCCTCTATATAACTGTCCCTGGATGACCTCACTGTTTGTGAAAATCAGCACCAGAAACTTCTAGACTTTACATGTTATTATCGGTAAAGAATATGTTTTTCTCACACCTGAGTAGTAGAAAAGAAACTGTATGTGTATGTTAGGCACATTTTTTCACAGTTGTTTTTCTTCTCTTGCCAGTAGGGAACTGGTTGTATTTGATAATGTTTTACAACATAAACCTTCGTGTCTCTCTGTATCTTGTGTTATTTGAGTATTGATTTGCTTTTTGGAATCTCAGTGTACACAATTATTGTGCGGAACAGCATGGTATTGACTTTTTCCCTTCTTTTCATTCATTTATTTATTTGTCTCTTCTTTCAGATTTTGCTCATCTTCAATCTTTTACCCCGTCAAAGCCCTGGTGTCATTTCCTACGTGCGACATCATCACTTTGTATGTTTCTGTGCGGAACCCAGCGTCTCCGGTCTAATTCCCGATGGTGTGCGGCTGAGCCACTGCATGGCCGTATACGCGGAGCTTGTTAAGAGGTTGTTTACGCTAGTCTCTTTCCTTCTCATAGCCTGCTCACACCACCCATGCTGTGCTTTTGGCACTGGCGCCACAGTACCCATGTTGCCACGAGCTACCTTCCCCCCGGGGAACTCGGCCAGATTGAGTCGGGCGGCTCGGTTATCTGGGAGAGATACGTGCGTGGCTTTGTCATAATTGCCCGCCTCATGAGCCTGCCACCTCCGTCGCTATTTACCGCGGTAAACCCTATTAGCCGAGCGCATATGTTAGCGGACCCGTGCTTTAATTGTCCATCTTTTTGAATGTTCCCCACTAATTAGCTTGGCTCGCGTTGGCCTTTCCTGTTGACGCTATAATGGGTAGAATGAGGCCTCATTAGCTCATTTGTTTACCCTGAAATAATTCCTATACTCGCTATTAAAAAAGGTGGTCAGTCGTCACCTCTTTTTATTGGGGGTATGTTTTCCGTATGTGTGACTCTTCCTCTGTCCCCTAAACAACAGAGCAATATGGTCATGTTTTAGATGGCATCCTCCATTAATCATCAAACAAAGGCAAAAATTGAGTTCAAATACCGTCCTGTGTGCAGGGGTAGGACAGCGACTGCAGTGACTGGATATAAAAAAACAAGTTTTTATAAATCACAAAACACCCAAAAAGCGACAACACGTGGAGCCCAAAAGATACAAAATCCTCCCTGCTGAGGAAAATGCAGCCTTGTAACGTTCCCGACCGCAGCACAAGGGCGGCTTCCACAATATGAAAAGCGATGAGGGCGTGCATGAGTTTGACAAATGGCAGTACACGTTGGCTCCTTATGTGGAACAGAGCATGTTAACCTCTCCTGCCTTGACAAAAATCACATGGTGGTGGTGGTGGTGGTGGTGGTGGTGCTGCTGTGGAGATAGGGGGGGAGGGAGGTCCCCTGGGACAGGAGAGTGTCCTCCTTCGGCTGCTCCACGGCCCTTCCTTGACGCACACTCAGGCATCCCGTGTCATTGATCATGTTGGAGGAGGCAGGGTGTTGCTCTGGTTTCATCATGCTTGCTAGACCATGTATAGTGGCTCCACTAT
>OMNO01015061.1:0-11432 GCA_900303215.1 Trachyrincus scabrus | reverse complement strand
TCATGCTTCGTCAAGATAATGGCGGTGGTAAATAATGAAAGAGAATGAATAAATAAAATTCTTCTCCCCTCTTTTAAAAATGCCAATGCACGTTCCCATTGATTTTGAACATAACACGAGGACAATGCCGTGGGTGTTTATTGTGGTGTTATGTATTTTGAGAGCGAGGCAGGGAAATGAAATGTGACTGGCATGGAGATGTCCATATTTTGTTTTTCTTCAGAAACAAGGAAATACATTCAGTCTACTCTGAATACAACCCTTGCTGTGGAAGACAGGTGTGTGCTATATCCGTCCATGCACTGTTGGGATGGGCAGTGCAACTGACACTGATGGCACTTAACCACTGTGGCTGTCAGTGGCGCTTGCAATAAAAAGAGTCTTCATAAACATCGTCCTTGGAAATAATCATGGAAATATTCAACCAGACCCAGATACCTAGACAGGTGGCGATCCACAAGACGGCACATAGTGACAGCTTGTGTGTTGCTGGGGGTGGTACATTTCAACTACTTGCACGGCTAACTCCCGGTTTGAGTCAGCCTCTCGCGGTGCCCTTACCCTCTCTCTCCTCCTCCATGTGGGATATGCGGAGCGCCATGGCCGCCTTCTCCTCCCTCGCCCGGTCCCTGCTGCTCACCGCGTCAGACACCATCTCCTGCCACTCCAGCACCTGGCTCTGGTGGTCGTCCGTGCTGCCCGACTCACTCGCCTGGGACGGAGCGAAAAACACCAAACTAAGCTAAACTAAACAAAACCAGGGGCTGCATTCCATCAGTGATACATCGGGGTGGACAGCATAAAAGTCAATTCACACCGGTGCAACATGATTGCGGCAAGGCAGATTTATATTAGGATGTCGGTGAAAGTGATGTAGCGTAAACTAAGAATTTAATTGGTCAAGTGTCTTCTTAGGAACACATTAGGGCTGTCCCCGACTAAGAATTTCTTTAGTCGACTAAAAGCAATTCATCCCACGACTAAATAGTCGACTATGAGGGGTCAGCACAAAACATTTTTTTTTTTATAAAAAGCTGTGCGATATTCCCACTAGTGTGAACGGACATTAAGAAGGAATATTAATCTTCCTCAAAGGCACCGGGTCTGACCTGGGAGGCGGCCCTCTTGGTGACCTGCTCCAGGTCGGCCTGCAGCGTCCTCTGCTGCTCTTCGTACACCACCAGCTTGTTCTCCAGCACGTCTAGCAGCGCACGCACACACACACGCACACACACACACACACACACACAGACACAGACACAGACACAGACACAGAGAACAGGTTTGGTTACCAGAGAAGCCAGCAATATCAGGGACAGGGACGATGAGTTTGTTGTGCCTGTGTGTTTTGCTGTTTGTGGTGTGTGATTGTGTGGTCTTGGTGGGTAGGGTACCATTCTGGGCTTTGAGTTCGTCGTATTGCTCCAGTTTCCAGAGGCTCTCCTCCCTCTCCTCCTCCAGCTCTGTGATGCGGCTGCGAAGTGCGGTCAGCTCCGGTGGCGCTCCTCCGGCCTGGAAGAGTAGTGATGGTCAAACGGGGGAACAGTAAGACACTCGCATGCTTCCAGGCGGACACACCGCCTGAGAACAGCAGTTACCCATTAGGCCTCTTCACCCTCGAGATTTAAAACAGTAAACAAACTAAATGGACCTTCTTGAGTTGTATGTTTGTGCTGTCTTGTGCGGTTTGGTTGTGTGGAAATGTAGCTTAAATTAATTTTCTTTTGTATATTAGCATTGTCTTTATGGATGGCACGATACAATTTTTTTGTTTCCGATCCGATACCAGAATCTTAAGTATTTACCGATACGGATATCGATCAGATATACCAATATTTATTTTTCTTTCATTAAAAAGCTGAATATTAGGATAGCCCATTTACTACTTTTACTTTGTAAAATACTAATAAATCGATACACACATGATGGAATTGTATGCCACACAAGAATATACATTCAGATCACCACTACATAACACACTGACAATTACGATCACTATACACCTCCCCCTTCAACACTGATCGCCCTCCCTCTACCACATGACCATCACCATGCCCCTCATATATCCTTTTTTTCATTTAATTTTCATATAATCTACATACTTTATTTATTATTTCCTTCTCTCTCACTATGCTGTTGTGGCAACCGAATTAATAAAGTATTTACTTTACTTCACTGACACAAAACATATATACACACATATACAACATAATAAAAACTTATATTGCGCAGTACCAACACTGATTTAACAAAATTAACCTTAACCACAACCACTAAATGGTTGACAAAAATAACTCCCCTGTGCTTCTGAATGAGTTGTCACACTAAACATTCCCCTGATTAAAGTTCTCAGTAAACATTGGTTCCCACCTTTACCCCAAATCACCACTAGGTGTCAACATATCCATTACAGATACGCTCTGCGGATGCAGGTATCCATATGCACAGGCAAAGAAATGGACAGCTACGCTTTTCTCGAGTCCGCTAACCGGGAAGTTGCGGCTGCGGCAAACTTTGGATAAACAAATTAGTTTGGTCCATGGTCATCATGCTGTATATTGTATATATAGAAAAGAATAAATGGTTAAACTGATTTTTGTGTGTTTCTGGATTCATGAAAATGATGCGATGGCCAGCAAGACTGTTATGAATGGTGAGAAATTACGTGTGTGTTATTATATGTAGTGGTACTGATCCTATGGATCTGCCACACATTCAAAAGGCAGTTTTTAATGCCCCAATGCCACCTTACACATCACACATCATAACTTGTACTTGAGCAGTAGCTTATCTACACAGTTACTATAGGACACTGTGGTGAACCAAGTTATGGTACCTGTATGTATGTATATACATACAAACAGTAAGTGTTTGTATGCATCACCATATCATAGTACGTGAGGTTATTCATTGCTTCCAAATGAGGTGAGTGACTGTGAGTGACATTGTATTATCTGTTTGGGGGTTGACAACACAAAAGACAAGCTGTAATACGGTTTGAGCTCGCAGAGAACGCTTATCGTGTAGAAATGTAAAGACAGGAAATTAGAAATCCTCTGAACTGTGTTCACCCCACCTGGCTCTTCCTGAGCTCCTCCTCCAGCTGCCGGATGCGAGACTTGGACCAGGCTTTCATCTTCAGAAACTTGGCTTCTGATTTGCTGGCCTCCTCTGTTTTTTGCTTTGCTTGAGCTGCATGAAAAGAAAAAAAAAAAGAAGATGAAAAAATTAGAAGATCAAAAAGATTACCACATTGATTTCTAAAGAGTAGAAAAGATAATATTTTGGCATTGTAATTAAAGATGTTTTTCTTTTTTACAAAACCAAAGTATCAAAAACATGCAAATCACATCATCATTCTATTCGTTGTTTGCATGTTGTTTGATATGGTGCCCAAATCTAACTCTAAACACCATTTATCTTCTTTGGTTCTTGTGTGGACAGACCAAAGGTACAATACTACTCTTGAGACTCCAAGTCTAGTCCAATATTAACATAAGAAACAACTGCAGCAAAATAAATGGAATAATTAGCTAAAAGACAAATGTGTCCCGATTGAAAAAGAACACGTCCCCAACCTTCCAGTTCTGCCAGCCTTGGACTGGAAGAGGAATCTCTGGTGTGGTTTCCCTGTCCTGGAGCCAGCTGGCTGACAGTGGAGGCCCTCCTCAGCTCCTCCAGCTGTCCCAGGAGGTCCTGCTGGGTCTGGGCCAGCAGCGCCTGATGCTCATCGGTGAGCCGCCGCACCTCCGCCTGCTGTTTCTCCATCAGGTCGCGGAGCTGCGCCCGCATCACGTGCTTCTCGGCCTCCATCTTGGACTCCAGGCTCTCGCGCTCCACCTGCAGACGCCGCATGCGCTCCGTCATATCCTGTAGGCGGGTGATGGAGAAACCGATTGGACAGACAAAGAGACCCAGTTAAAAGGTGCTGTAGGTAAGATTTAAGTTATTTGAGTGTAATTTGTTAGAAATGGCATAGCCATCCGTCAGCTATTAGTGAGTGAAATGCACTGTGAGAATATCTGTTTCAAGTTGACTGCGCTGCCTCTGTAGGAGACAATTTTGATTTTAGACCACGGGTGATTTCTGACAATCAGGGATCTCTTTCCTGATTCCCTGAATATTAAAAAAATATATAAATATATATATATTGATTTCTGGCCATTTTCCAGAAGCCAACTCATAGTTAAATGTATGTAGACAGCACCATGCAAATGTGTCCTGCTGATATCAGTACAAGTGAGAGAGGATGAGGGGAAGAAAGACCTTGATCTGCTGGTCCCTGCTGTCCACCTCTCCCTGAAGGACATCAATGACTTGGTTTCTACCCAGCAGCACCTCCTCCTTCTCGTGCAGCTTCTGCTTCAGAGCCTTAAGAAGCTGGGAATACGTAGGAAAATAACAACTTAAGACTCGATGTGGAGACTATCATTTTGCTTCAAAACAAAACTACCATGATTGCCGTTGACTGAGATTTAAAAATGGCCATTCTCCATGAACTAAATGTGACACACAATGTAATATGCCTGCTGCATTCATTTCACTGTGATGTCAAATGTTCATTGTTTCCTTAGAGTAAAAGCAACAATGCTGCTTGAAATCCTGTTTCAAGTCCCAAGGCAACTGCTACACATTATTTTCAATACAGAGAATTCTGCACCCATTGGCCACCCTGCCCAATGAACCATCCGAGAGAGATGTTGTTGCTACCTGCTCCAAGTCAGCACTGGCGTCAGACTTGGCAGCCAGCCTAAAGAGCTCCTGCTCGTGCATCTGGTTGACCTCCATCAGCTGGTTGTCCTTCTCCAGAATTATGTCCTTAAATGTCTGGATCTAAAATGATGTGAGGTAAAGAGAGAGCGGTAAATGCATAGAGGTAAAGACAACAGGGACAGTTAAAGAAAGGTTGAACTACTTTTCAGAGAAATTTTTATCTGACTACTTCTTTTGAAAAATGAAAGTTATTAATAAACATACATTCAATGCAGCTTCTAAAATGTTAGGTCTAAAAAAACAGAAAGTCTTGGAAACGCACATTCTGCTTATACATGCCCTCCTTCTGGCTGTACTGCTCCTTCTCCGTGGACAGCAGCTGCTTGAAGCTGTGATTCTGCTCCTCCAGCAGACTGTACCGCTCCTCTGCTTCACCCACCTTCTTGGTCAGGCTCTGCACCAGCAGCTGCAGCTCCTGCAGTGCCCCACTCTCCTCCACAGCCTGCAAAAACACCCACACGCTAGTAACCACATCACTTACTGCTTACACTCACCTTCAACATCCATTCTTGATTAAAAGGTGCAGTAGGTAAGATTCAAGAGCCTCCCAGCTAATTTCTGACCAATCAAACTTAAACTGTACACCTAAATATACATCTACAGGACGTGATTCAAGATTCAAGAAGACTTTATTTATCCCGAGGGAAATTAAGCATTTGATATGTGCGATGGTTCACGTCGATGCGATGAAGAACTTGAGGGCACTCTGAACTCTGACCTTTTGCGGTGGTGCAAGTCCGGCGGCGGCGGTGGTGGAGGTGTTGGCGGGCTGATCTCCAGCCTGCGCCGTCTGCAGGTGGACGATGTAGGCCTCCTTCTCTGCCAGCTTCCTGTCCCTGTCCGACAGCATGGCGTCCATCTCCTCGCCTCGCTGCTGCTGCGCGTGCACCTCCGTCCTCTAGGTAGGGAGGGGGAAATGAGTCAGACTCACACAGTAGTGATTATATTGGTGATAGCATTATTTACCACTGTGCTCTTTATTGGAAACGTTGGGTGGCCGTCACTGTCCATTAGACGAGATCAGCATCTACGTTTATTTGTTTGCAAAGCCCTCCTCAATAAACATCCCGATTACATCTCATCACTTTTGACAAGATATATTAACGGTTTTGGCACTCACTCACAAAGCGGAATCATTTCCAAGTCCCGCCCAGTCAGAACCATAGGATCAGAACAGACTTAGGAAAACACCAGTCAGAACCCATCTGGAAGTCGCTATTGTCGCTTAACCAATTCAAACACCTGATCTCAGAGTGCATCTGTTCTGAATGTAATTGCTTGTAATTATTTATAATTGCTTTAACACTCTTGATTTATTTTCACTTGTTGTTTTTTATTTATCATCTCTGATTTGTATTAATGTATTGTTATGGTTCTTCAGCTTTCTAGGTGCATTTTATTGAACAACTTTGTAACTCGTCACCATTGCAATTGAGAATTGTTCCTCAATGGTCATTCGAGGTGAAATAAAGACTGAGGAAGAAGTGCCCGTGGTACCGGTGCACGTCTTGGGTGCCTCCTCCAGTCCTGTTCTGGCTCCGTAAACAGACACCTGATGTAATGAGAGCTGAGAGCACTGTAGGCTACTAAACCTCATCGACAGGCTTATGTGGCTGTCGGTTGTTCTGGACACCCAATTTTGTGTTATAATGCATTGGCGACCACAAACCTGTCTCGGCTATTCTGTTTAGATGCCACTTTGAGCCCATTTTCTTTGTAATATTATAATCTTAATCTTCCAAGCAACCAGGAAGACATGAATATGCCTATATACTGCCAATGTTAGTAAATAGATGCTATGTACTACTATGAACTGTGCCTTCACTGTGGTTTTAGAGGAGCTGTTATGTAACACATTATTAGTTGCGTATAAAGTGCCTCTAGTTGCTTTAATATTTTTAATAATTTTAAATACTGTACCTTGTCTTGCAGTTCTGCGTCCACCTGTTTAAGGTGCTGCTCCAACTCCTCCACCTTCTTCTTCAGTAGGACAACCTTTCCCCGGCTAGCCTGTTCACTTCCCTCTGCTGCCCCCTGCAGGGAGATGCAAAAAACTGTTAGAAAGGACTGGTGTGTGACAAGTGAGCGAGTTAGTGAGTGAGTGAGTGCAGTAGTGCACCTTCTTGGTGGGGGTGCCTGGGCCTCCCTGCTGTTTCTTCAGCTCCTCCAGCTGGGCGTTGAGGGATGTAACCTTGGCCTTGTTCTGGAGACGCAGCTTGGACAGCTTGGTCTCGCTCACGCCCATCTCAGTCTACAGACAGAATCAACGGCCGTTCAAGGTAAAGATAGCATTACCTAACGTATCGCTGATATGTCAGTCCCCTGACATTGGCCACTATCAGGCAGCCGTGTCTCCAAAACTCAATCACAGACATATGAAATTAGTTGAACTTGTTATTTTTATGGTTTGTATAGATTCAAGAATTTCAAGAAATCACAACTACATTTTAAATAAATAAATAAAATATAATGCCTGAAAACGTTAAATCCCCTTTGTGGTTTGCGTCTGATTCAGAAAATCCATTATAGAGCTAATTTGATTGAGGGGCTTACTTCCTTTAAGTAATACATAAAAGTCATTAAATGTCAGCTCACTCCGTTTGTAAGCTAAATTAAACATTATGGAAAAGAAAGTTCCAGACAAGTAACTTATTTCTAAATTTTGTCACTTCCCTTTAAAGCCCTTACATTCCAGAGTACTTTGACTAAGTAATCATTGATTAACTACTAGTAAGTTTGATTGGATAACCTCAAACAATAGACAAGAACTGTCCTTCCAACAATGTAAGCTGTAAGAGATAGGCTTGAGTGGATTTTGCCGTTTCTGAACGTGACACAAATGACTTTTAGGATGGAAAGGATAGAAGATGCTCCTTGATATGATAATCATGGACAAATTAAACGTTGAAACCAAACACAAGAGATTCCTGAGCGAAACTGACCGAAAAAATGGGTTTTGTGTGTGAAATGTTTTAAAGTAAGTAAAGTAAGTATGTTTTGTTTACATTGATTGCAGTTAGGAGTACCAGTATCCTTTGCAAAAAAATTATATACATTTTTTTATTTTACAATAGTGGCAATTAATAACCTGCTACGTCATACCGAGCGCTTCAAACATCCTCTCAAGCAGACGACGAATTTCTGGTACAGATGCTCTCACCACGCATTCTAAAACCTCAGCAGACACCTATACACTAGAAATGATGAGCGGTGAAATAAACGCACTTTAAGCTGGTCGTCTTTGGCGCGAAGAGTCAAATCCTTCTCTCGGATCATGTCTTTCAGCTGAGTCACCAGGAGCTCCGTCTGGGCCAACCGTTCTGTCACTTCCCCCAGGGTCGCATCCCCACCACCACCACCAGCAGCAGCAGCAGCAGCACCACCACCACCACCACCACCACCAGCAGCAGCAGCAGCTGCAGCAGCTGCAGGCATGATGGTCCCCTGGGGAGAGCCAGGGGCCTGGAGAGAGGAGACAGGTGGAGGAAGGCATAGAGTCATTACCGAACAGCAATGTAAATATCACAACTTTACATTGGTGTGGAAAAGGGGTTGGGAGGCTGTTGGGAGGATATGGAGTCAGTAAGGGCAGTGAAGAGCTGATACTTGGAACAGAATATTAAATGCAGTTGAAAGTAGTACCGGTTTGAACATGAACTCAGTCATCGGACACAGACAGTTTGCAAACATCAGGGTTAGCAGCTCTAATAGATATTTTGTTGCAAAGCCTGGTTCCAGGCACAAGGGTAATGGAACGGAATGGAATGAGGGCTTAGTGCAGAGGGGCGGGGAGATGACTGGGAAGACTAGCATACTGTGCCTGGACCAGATCCAATTGTTAGCTATGGTTACAAATCTAATCAGGCACAATGGTACCACACTAAATACATATACCACCGTCTCTCGCCTGATACATGGCATTTAAAAAACTGGTAAACAAGAACGGTTATAAAAATTAATCATAAACTGTTCCCAGTGTTGTTTAACCAGCCTTATTACACTTTGTTTGTAGCACTTAAGTGGAACACTGGGAAGAGTCTGAGAAACTGGACATAGGCATCATAAAACATAGTGATAACATCCCAGGCAAATGCTATAGGGATTGTGAAAAGTGTTGTGGAAAAGGGGGACGAAGGGGATTGGAAGGGGGACACGAAACACTCTTCACAGAGCGAATGCAAGCTGTTTCTTTTGGGTCAAAGCCCTTTGCTCAGCACTCCGCCTAATGCCACTCTGTCTCCATGTACAACAGGATAACGTAGCATGTAAGAGACCAGAGGAATTATCAGCACACACAAATTGGATTGACACAGGGGGATGTTCTACATGGACTTTTGTTACTCTCCGACTGTCAACACACAACAAATACAAAAAATAGTTGACGGGACTGCTTTATAAAATATTTGTATGGGCCACAGTATAACAAAGAGAAGGGCTACTACTACAAATAAGATCACATTTCATACAAAACTGTGAAAAAGAAATATCAGTTCAGGCAAATGTCCAGCATGAATGCAGTGGTACTTACTCCAGAACCAGGATCTCCCTCCTCTCCAGAAAACCACTTCAGCATGGTGTCAATTCACCCTAAATAAAACCAAAACAGAAACACACACATTAGCCTACACCTGTGTGCATTTAGGCACATACAATGGTGTGTTTGTTGTTGTTTATATGGTTAATTGCAGAGTAACAAGACGACTTTTGTCTTTGAGATAATATTATTTGTGATAACATTAATTATGATGATGATGATGCACAGAATATGCAATGAAGACGACAGTTAAAAAATGCACAGCATGCTTAAACATCTTAGGCGAGACCATTGACCATTAATGTAAAAGGAAATTCAATTCTAGTAAGTAAGTAAAATCTCTTGGATATCTGTACAAGGTTACCGTAGCTAATAAAATATTGACAGAAATCCTAGAATAGCAGTTAAGAGTTTAAGGAGAAAAAACAATCTGACAGTGAAATGAGATAACCATTTCACATGCGCCACAAACGAGGCTATGCGTGACGATCCTTTACCTGGCGATCCTTCACCTGGCGGACCTGTTCGACAACATTAGATTACTTTATACTTTTGCATTTTCAGCCGAAATGCTAGAAACAGCATAACAAAAGTGCGGTCTCTTTTCAAAAGTTGCTGGGTTTAGTTAATAGACGAACGGCAATGCAGGGGAGGTTAAGTTACAGACTCGAGAGAGCTACCAGGAACTACCTACACACGTACATGATGAAGAAGAGCCTACATGATGAAGAGCCTACACGATGAAGAACCACAGTAGACTCCTGGCGAACACACAACACATTCATCCCATTCGGTCGCAATGCACGCCACCCTTTAAGAGAGGACACGAGACAAACTTTGCACGGCTAATTTTAAACGAACGTTTTTAATGCAAGTTGCCATAAATACGTGCTGACATTAGCTTTAATGTAGGATACATTGACTGCTTTAGTCGTTATCCCAGTACCAAATATAATGAAATGAAGTCTCATAGGTAGGCTTTGGGGTCCAGTATTATCAACACCAAAGTGCCGGGTCTGCGGTACCAACATTGGGACGAGGCCCAGTATTTTTGCAAGTCAATCATCGACACAAACTAGTCACATAAGCTAGCTGGCTAACTTTAGCTTGCTAAGCAAATTGCTAAGTTAGCAGGAGCCCGAGTCTACTACTTGAATACATCGTTAGGAATTATTACCCAGTTCACACTTTTACCTGGTTCATACAATTCATACGCATTTAAGTTGAATATATCACCTTTCAGACGAAACCTTAAATTACATTTTAATCCACCGGAGCAAAAAAAAAAAACGGTGTGGACAGGCTTCTGGTCACGTTTGTCAACAGACAGCTGAGCGTTACCAGTATGCGCATGCGCACAACGATAGCACTCAGCTGTCTTTTGATGCTTTTAAAAAAATGAAAAGACACTTGGGTATACATTTTAAATCTATTGGAACATCGAATATAGACCACTGAAACGCTTTTAGCCTGATAATCATCCTGCATTTCTATTTTGTTTCACTTTCACAGAACATTGGGTGGCGATTCGGGGACTGGAACCACTCCACTGGGGGCATGGCATTTAAGTACTTGTATTATAATAGGTGTTTTGGTCATAAGAAACAGTTATTTTAATTAAATATTTGACATAAGGTCTAATGCTAAACTTAGTGAATGTACAGCTTGTTGTGTTTAATTTAGTATGTATAATCGACATCTTGATAGGCCCTACCTGTCAATTAGCCTACCTTTGCTTTCTGGTAATCCAGATGTGGTATAGGTCTAGCTTAAGCTAAACCGGCAGGTAGAATATGTTAGATGTTAACATGACAAGGAGACATGTTTCCTCCTCTTTATGCATTCTGGAGCAACAGCTTCCTTCTACAGTATTTGTCACAATATTGAGTTGTATTGCCAAAAATGCCTTGCTCTTCAATGCATTTCTCAATTAGTTCCACTGGCAGACTAATCAAAATGACTTTCAAGACTTATCAATGGCCAGACAGCCTTTTTAGTGATCAAATGTAATTATTCTCATTCATTTTTTAAGCGTACCACACACAGCACATGGTGCTGAAACTGTCCATGATATATAATTCAGATTTTCTTTTCTTTTTTTAAAGTACATCCTACATTTATTTAG
>OMNO01015057.1:0-11632 GCA_900303215.1 Trachyrincus scabrus | reverse complement strand
GGGGGAAGGCCTGACGGAAATAACCAAAGAGGGAGAGAGAGAGAGAGAGAGAGAGAGAGAGAGAGAGAGAGAAATAAATACAAAACACCAGCATTAAACAAACTTAATTACAAATAACAGTGTTATTAATATACTTCAATTAGCATTTCCTCAGTAATTGTATTACTATTGCATTACTGTTGTGCGTGTGCATTAATGATGCTCATTAATTACAAGTCATGCGGATGTATGAAAGGAAGCTATTTGGCTACGCTGACAGCGGCAGGACCCAACAATACCTGCCTTTTATCGGAACAGTTGTCCCTGCAAATGCCAGCCGCATTGACCAGGGCAGACAGAGCGGTAGCAGCTACGTAAGGGACGGAGGCTGCTTCCGTGTGACTCAGCGATTTTGGTTTGTGGGAGACCTGGCAACCACACACAAACACACACTGTGTTGTTTCCCCTCTCCACCGACAGCACAGAGTGTATTGTTTTAGCATTGATTAGAATCATTTGATGACAGCAAGCTAGAGGCTGCCAAATAAACAAAGCACCCTGCAAAGCCAAAACAAAAAATAAAACGCTTTTACCGTCTGCCTAATTGCTGCCTCAGTGGCTCAACCAGACTGACTTAATCCCAATTACTGCATGCTCAGATTACGTAACAGGGCGCGCTCCTTCCAAACCTTTCTTCTGCGCATTTCAGCTGTTCATGAGACCTCCTCTACAAACACAACTTGTTAGCTCAGTTTGGTTCGAGTCCATGCTAAATGGAGGAAATCACATTTTATGTAGCGTCATGTCTAATCAATCTTATGTATGAGTACATGCCAATGTGAATTCAAATATATCAAGAGTAATGAGCGGTAAAGAAACAGACAATAAGGTGGAGTGTAAACTGGAAATTTTGTAACATTATAAGCATCCTACCTCGTACTCGGTGAGGGTCACGTATTCGGCCAGACTGCCTTGCTTCCAGGGAGGAACAGCAGCCCACACCTGTAACACATGTTTGACTTTTTGAACACATTTGTATGCCTTATTGCTAGTGGTTAACCAACAAACTAGCTTTAAGGATCCATCTTAAGCATGATGAAGCACAATACAATATATGCAGCCATTTGCCGTTAAATCTAAAAGAGTGAAACGAAATCGAGTTTGACAGAAAATAGATATAAGTTATATGGTTCATATTGAGACGAAAATGATGACAGCCTATGATTAAGCATAACACATTTTTCTGTTACCTCATCACCTGGAGCAAAATGTGTGACTTGGGAGCCACATTCCACCACAACACCAGAAACATCACGCCCCAGGATCAATGGAAACTCACTGTCATTCTGCATCACAGACATTGGCTCACGTCTCAATTTCAGCAGTTTAGCTCCATAACCACCTGAAATCAAAACACAGCTAAACTACTATACTATACATCTATATTTATCTACGTGTATTAATACACTAATAATAATAATAAAGAAAAATATATAATAATACAAAAAACGTATTCATGTTTATGGGTATTCATAAACAACCATTCCACTGAAAGAGAAACATGCATGTAAATATCACTTACCCCTCATAGATATGTCAAGGGGGTTGAGGCTAGCAGCTTCAACTTTTATCAGTACTTCGCTGGCTAGATTTATAGTGGGCGTCATGATTTCATCGCTAACCCTCAGGACCTCATTTGTACCGTATTGGTCAATAACCCATGCAGACATGCGGTTCTGCAGTCTTCTAAATGACCGACACAGATTTCTTCTGCACCACACGCTGCATGATGCATTGGCCAAAGCGTTGGTCGAGCTTGCTTTGGCGGAGAAGAAACCGCCGAGCCTGGTTGACGACAATGCTCTGACAGAAGCCATCGTCGTCGCTCTTTTAGTTGTTGTCAATGTCAATACAGTAAACTACTACCAATGAGCTCGTGCTACTAATGACGTGCAAAGGTAATCTTTCAAAACAGCTGCCTAGCCAACTATAGCTAACGTTAGCATGTCAAGGTTGACAGCACTGTATGTTATTAAGATGTTGTATTTTTAGGATGAATTAAGATAAATATGTTTAAGTCTAAAAAGCCATGTGAATCCGTTTAACGTAAAACGCATGAAATAAAGGAAATAGTAGTGTCATTGGTATAAATCGTGTTCTTATGTCCCAACCTTCCCCTGCTAGCTACCATGGTAGCTCCATTGTTTTGACAATATAACCCTTGAACCCTCAGCGAGAGCCAATAGGAACGCTCTCCCTGCACATTTTGTACAACAAGACACGAGCTTGCACACATGGATGTATTGTAATAACTATAATAACTGTATAATAATAATAATAATAATAATACCATACAACATTGCATTACCAAATGGAAGAACAGACAACCGGCAGATACAATTAATAAGAAACAGGATCCTTTTTGTTCCTCTTCCACTTACAATGATTGCTGACAAAGTATAAACGCATTAACTAATAACTTCCACTGCACATTAATTTAGCAAATTACCTCATGTGACCATCACCAAAGCAGTTGTTAACACTTGTTTTAAGTATAATTTATTATTAAACCGTAACATATAAATAATACTAGTACTGTAGGCCTGTAGGCATTACTGTTCCCTATAACTCATATATTAATGAATCAAACAAAACTTAAATATATTATTCATATTTATTAATAAAGTCTGCTTTAGCTCCCAACTGACCAATACATTTTTGAAAGATGCCGAGGTGCCCATCTGTCTTTTGGCACAAAACCACAATAGAGTTTGCTGTCAGACGTGACAGCAAGATGAAATGGGGGACAGGGCTAGGGGCAGACAGAGAAACAGGTGTGTTTGGCGAAGATAAATGGAAAAGAAAAGGAGAGGGGGAGAGAGTGTTAGCATAGACAGAATAAAAGATAGAGTGCGATCGAGAGAGAGGAGGGAGAAATATAGGCCTATAAATATGGAGATGGAAAAAGAGGTAAAGACAAGAGAGAGTGAATACAGGATAATGCTGATTCAGAACGGCACCAGCGTGGGGCCAACCCAGCGGCATAGTTCTAAATCATCGTTATAATCACATGGCTCCCAGGGGCCTGAGGACCCACTGAGTCTCACCCTGCCTCATTAGACCTGGTCAGGGTGTCTCTGGCAAGGCCAAGGTACTGCAACCCCCTGTGTTATAATAACCCAGGGGCATCTATTCATCTATACTGCCTTCAGACCTGCTCAATACAGGGATGGGACGGATGGGAGGAGACTAGATCATAAGTGATTTGTTATGAGATTCCTACGGCACCGTATGGCTGACATGATGCTGTGTGTTCATTTAGCCAGGGTCTACGTAACCATTGATATCTGGTACACAGCCTCTCCTGTTCCAATTGGTCTTATTATGCCTTATTATTCTTATTCTTATTCCAGCACTACTTAATTATCCTTCCCCTGCCATTTGTTCCTCCTCCTCCTCCCTCCTTCTTCTCTGAAACTAGGCCTACACAAACCAATTAGCAAACAAAGCTCCAGATGCTGCTTGGCTAAATAATGAGACTGCAGTTAGCATGAATAGCCACTCACTCCCTCGCTGGGCTGGCGGAGATAATGAGGTGCGGCTATGTTTACGGTGCAAATGAGCGGCTCTTCCGCAGCTCAGACCAAGACCGCTGGAGCACGCGGAGCAGCAGCAGACCCTCCGCTCTCTGGCTTCGCTAGCAGGGCCGCGTCAGGGCCGCGTCAGGGACGGTATTTTTAGAATGAACAAGTGGTTTGTCTCTCCTTGGAAACTGGCCTGCTTTTTTCCTCTTGTAATTGGTCAGAGACACCGACCTACCTGTCTTTTGCTCACTTTTGTTTTGTCTTGTATCTGCCTGATTGAATGGCCCCATTCATAGACATTAGATGTTAGATATTAAGCAGACGTTCAGATATTGATCAAAGTTAGACACTTGATGTCAGACTGTTATCATTCAGCCGTTTAGCTGTAGGAAGGCCTAATGCCACACATCCGCTGGCGATTATCGTCCACCTGCAACAAAGATATTCTGAAAGGAGTCATTTAAATCAAATTAAAACATGACCTAAAGGTGTCAATGTGTCAATGCGTGTGCGCACACACACACACACACACACACACACACACACACACACACACATGCACATACACACGTGTCTATTTGTCATGGGCGCAGATGGAGGCATGAGGGACACAGGAAACATGCAGTGTGTGAGATAACATCTTATCTGCAGTGTCGATCAACACCACAAGGATGGAGTGAGGAGTATAATGCAGGGCCCAGCCTCTGTTTATCCTGGGGATTAGAGGGCACTGTATGTGCTGATGTGTGCATTATTGCTCTTAGTTTGATAGTGTGGACAGGAACTATTAGGCCCAGGAGAGAACACCCACACATTCCTGCGTTAGCATGAATGCCCAGTGACGTAATGGCTGTGTGTGTGCGTGTGCGTGCGTGCGTGCGTGCATGCGTGTGTGTGCTTGAATTAATATATAATAATAACTTTATTTGTATTGCACTTTTCAACACAATTGAAGTGCTTTACATCAAGCCAGGAAAACAGCAACAATAAAATGTATGTAAAATGTATAAAATCAAGATAAAGTTAGAGACAAAAAATGGATGATAAAAATAGGAATGAAAAGAAATAAATAATAAAAGACACAATAAAACAAACAAGGAAAGCAAATGCAAATAGCTCAATGTTTGGGAGATCACACGATAAACACACAAAGGTGTGTCTTTAAAGGTCTGATAAAACAGGGAACTGACACCCGGAACTCCACAGGTGGACCATTCCAAGGGGAAGATTGAGTGTACTCACTCACCCACTGACTCACAATACTTGATGGTCTCTGGCACCTGACAACACACACTATCCTATGAGGTTGTATGGGGTTTTCCAGAAGCAGCCACTGTGTATGACTATAATGAAACCATTTCATGCTGTATGCTGCATGGACACAAACACATAAATGTTTGATGCTCTGTTGTAGTAAGTTGATATACAGAGGCTACCCTCTCTGGTATGTCTATTGTAAGCTCCAACGTGTACTTCTATACTATGCTATACTATACTACTATACTATATCATATATACTATACTATACGGCTACTAACTGTTACAAACAAATACAAACTTCATCTAATGATGATCTAATTTTGCACAAAACAGAGAGATTGCATTGAATGTAATCTCTATCAGCATGTGTAAAAAACTACATCTGGAAGGGACCTTAAAGGTGCTGTATGTGACAATGACACAGAGCGTTTACAATGGGTACTGCAGTCCAAATTCACAATATTGGAGAGAGTTGTCTCCTCCCCAGACTCAAAGTTCACGGGTGTTGCCAGGTTGAGGACACTGAATGAACACGAGCTTAAGACGAGCTGAGCGCAACATTATATATTAGATTAAAACATTATTAAAGTTTGGTAGAGGTTTGGGTTGTGTAGTTACCTTGCCATGATGTAACTCAAAATATTGGCAAGATATCTTCAATAGTTGCTCCATAGATTCAAACTTGATAATCCAAAATAGTGTTTTTTTTCTCTTCCCCTACATTGCACGGCGAAACAGGTCTCAAAGTCACACTTTTAGCACACAAACGAACAGATTCTGCCAATGTGTAAAATAACAAAACCCAATTCAATAAAAATATCAACTTCGTGTTGATTTTACTATTTTAATGAGGAAGATGATCCGGTAGTTAGCTTCCGAGACTGAATCACCGTGTTTGTTGTATATATACGTGAGTTGAGAGATGGTTTACTTATTCAGTATATCTATGGCAAGGGGATGAAGAAAATAGTAGCTCTATCAATCATTGTAATCAGACGAAAAAAACGCAAGGTAACTACACAACTCAAACCTCTACCAAACTTTAATGACGCTTTAAAAAAAGATTAAGACTTAACCGTGTGCGGAGTGTGTTGTTGGTTTTGGTTGTTGGTTTAAGCAGCCTCACCTGGTCTGAGTCTGACTGATTAGACTCTGGGGCTGGGGGAGGCTGCACACCTGTGGGGCATTGGCCAAACAAGGCCCACAGGTTAAACCAGCCACCAGCACACACACTCACACGCGCTAGCATATCAGCACGTACCATCTGCGCTGCCTGTTCAAACCTCAAACTCTACAATAAACCTGTTCAACAAACATCTGCATGTCTCCTGCCATTGGAGAAGCCCTGAAAGCTGTAGATGGCATGGGGAAACCGACACACCATGTTTCAGCACAGCTTTGGTCATGGAGCTTTTTCGAAAGAGGACGAGGCTTTTTTAGGTCGGGTAGAATCTATTACAATCTCAGTTGATCCAGTTTGTTTGCTTGCTTCTATGGCTGCAGCACCGTGTGTTTGTGTGCCAGTTTGTTTCTTATCTGGCAACCCGGGGTACTCAGAGAATAGTAAACACAGAGACCAAAACAAAAACAGACAATGGAGAGCATACTCTGGCTGTGGCATTGTTGTCGGAGAAACCAGTATTTCTACTTAGCTTGTTTCCTTAATCTCTGATTACCGATCATGGTCATTTCATGATTTAGTACAGTCATATTTTTACATCAGAATCAGAAATACTTTATTGATCCCTGGAGGGAAATTGGTTACACTGCAGTTACTCACAAACTCTCTCTTTACAAGTGGGAAGTATATAAGAATACGAAATAAGAATACTAAATACTAGAATTATTTTAAGTATGGATATTTTGAGGACTATATGATTAAATATGAATACATGTAAGACTGACATTATGCATTATATGCTTAAAGTTAAGCAGGTGGTATCTTTGCCAAACTCTCATTTATAAATATGAAAGTCTTTTATAATTATTGTATGTAAGTAAGTATTATTATTATTATTTTACTGAATACAATTCTTATATGAAGGAAAACAAATGGAATGTTTAAAAGTCACTGCGTGTAGGTGAACAGTTGAAAGAAGTCTGCATACATGGATGAATACCTTAAGCAAAGACAGCTTTATTAATGTTAAGGTAGCAAAATCCTTCCTAAAATGATGTCTCTAACATTTAAACACAAAAGTAATCCAATTCTGTCCAAAAAAAAGTTCCTTGTGCGTGTAAGAAGTACCGCTCAAAACAGAGAGCTGTAACCGTATACTATCTGCATTACCTCATCATTCTCCGGACGTTTCTAAGCTATACCCATGGGGAACATGCATGTCATCGAGGGTGTGCAGTCCCAAATAAATCCAGTGCCATCTTAAGAGTCATTGGAATCTCATCTAAAAAATAAAAGTACATTATAGTTTAGAGTTTTACCATAAATTATTTTATTATATTACCTATCTTCATGCGAGTAAACAAACGACAAAGGGGAGAATACTGCTCGGGAAAAGGGCTTACAAGGAGGAGACCTAGGATCTATGAAAATATATTCAAACAGATATACAGATTGAGACAAAAAATATAAATACATCTATACCTATGTTTTTTTTTGTACATTTTTACAACAGTAATATCACCCGTGTGAATATCACAAATGATATAGAAGTGGCTCACTACAAGACGACTCGTTTTTGAAAAGGTGAGTGCCTTGGCGACAGTTTGGTCAGTTTCAAAAAGATGTTACCGTAATTGTGTTCCTAAGCTTGCAAAAAACAGCAGCATAGAAGGTAATTGAACCAAATCAATTAGTAGTATCAGAAATATATTTGTGGGACTTAAACAGCGGGGGTCACAAGAAATACAAATACTACTCTTGTTGCTTCAATGGATTATTATTATTTTTTTGGACCTCCATTGTGGACAGAAAACATGTTCTTCCCTCGGCAGTTGTGTGTATATTATAGAGACAATTGCTTTGTGTAAGCTTTGTAAAAACAGCTAGTCTAGATAGCAGTATACCACCTGAGACTAAAACCTACGGGTCTAGGCTGGTGTTAAATTAGCAGTAGTTACATTAGTTGATTAGTACCATCATGTATGGTATTATGAAACAACCATGGTTTTTTTTTTACGTCAAGTACCATAACTTTTCATGCGTGCAGCTCACGGATGCTTTGTGAATGCCGCTTGCTGCAGTGTAGTTTACACTGACTTATATTTTCCACAAAAAGCTAATTTAGTGTTTTGTGTTTGACATATGTAAGTAACAGTCCGGTTTTTATAGTGATTGGAAAATTCTCTACAAACGGCCCCTACATAGAGGACAATACTAACATTTGTATATATATATCGACAGATCATCATACATTTTGTATATCGTTATTTTAAACTCTGCTGCTATACATTTCACCTTTGATCGTTAAAGTGGCATATTTACACATGCAAGCTTGTAATTATTGCATTACAAATAATTCCAACACAATTAAACCCTGTTTCCCGGTAGCAGCACAGAGAAGTACTCTGACTGTAATAAATAAATACACATATTTATATATATATGTAAAAAAAATAACAACAATGATTACTTTACATTTACATTCCAAAGACACATATTCCTTAGCAAAACAAATGACATTTTGTACTCTTGATTAATAAATAAGACATTGTACAAGAAGCAAATTACATTTAGTCTGTTTTGAATATTACAAAAAGAAAACAACCTAAAACATAGAGTGGTCCTTTTTTATTTTCAAGGACCCCATCAAGAAAAAGCTGATATTTCCATCATAGCTGAAACTTTGACAGCAAAATAAAGGTGTGTAGTGGTATGTAGATATATAACACATCATACTGTGGTCATAGATAGGGAGGTTCTTCCCTGGCTGGCAATACCTTGACTCTAAAGTTAGTTTTAAAAAAGTGACTGTTTTAGTTCACAAACAACAATGCACAACGCTCAACATCCTAGTAGGAACACTGGTGGACCGCACAAACCTACCATAGATTGACAAATCTTAACATTATAAATTACAGAATGCAAATATATCTGTTGATAAAAAAACAATCAAAAAACGAAAAACCCAAACAATTAAAATCAAATACATGATTTCCATAAAAAAAAGAAAATGGAAGGGGAGAGTGCTAATGCTGAATTGTGCATCCTTTCCTAATGCTGGCATAATCTAACATCACTAACACTGCCTATCGCATGAGTTATAACGTGCTGATCCCTCTGTGTGTCTAGATCACAGAAAAGTCATTAAAGTAATGGAAATAAAACTACATCCTTCAGAGCAATAATTCATGATACAACTTACAAACAGCTGTTTGGATAAACTCCATCGCCGTTCCGTGTCAGTTTCTTTGAAAATAGAGAGAATGGTAAACGCAGTCTGGCGTTAACAGTGTTGTTTTTACAGTATCCTCTAGGTGGCGCCGGGATGCTATGAAACATGTCCCGTTTTCTTCTCTCCCATCAAACAGTTAGCTCTGAGTCGTTTTCTTTCTTTCTTTTGCCATTCTGCCATTTAAAAAAAAGAAGAAAATAACAAAGAATAATGTAATGCTTCATCTTACAAGGACTTGACCCTTATATAATCAGCATGTTCAGAGGACTGTTAACAGAACAGGGACACGGTCTCCTCTGACAGCCATGCAAGGCCTACTCATCAGTGCAAAGCGAACCATTTCATTTACAACCTACGCAAACATACTCCAGTAAACATTTATAACGTTGATTACATATTGTTTTTTTAAACTTTTTTTTTTCCACACAGGTACGATAGATAAGTCTGAATGGATGTTTCTCTACTCTAAGGTTGACCACCTGGAGGGCGAACGGTCAACTGTTAAAAATCCACAATTTGTGGTTTAAAGAGGAATGTGTTTTTCTACGTGTAGAAATAATAAATAATATATATAGGAATATTTACAGAGATATAGTGTATAGAAGTCTTTTGATATAAAACACACCCAGCTACACACCTAAAACGTACCTACTGCTGTTATATAATTGAAGTACATCTAGGAAATAGGTGGATAATGCCCTGTATATCTGCGGCATGGGTTTCCTAAAAATGGGAAACTGTAAAGTCAAAAATGAAAATGAAAAAAAAAAAAACTTCCTATTGAACTCAGCCATATTCCAGTCCATGTTCAAAGTTCATTCATCACTTGAAAGATTGCTATTAACCACAATTTAGTACAAACCCCAAGTGGAATATATTTGGTAATATTACTTGAACTCCTATGTACATTTTTTAACATTCTGGCTTCACTTTGTGGCCTCAGTTGTCTACCGAATGTCTATTTTACTGACCATAAGTATTCTTCCACAAATACCACAAAACTATGAATCCTTACCCATGCAAATACAGTATCATCATGGCAATGGCATAAAACAACCATTGCTTATATCATAATTATTATTTTTCAAAAAAACTAGTTGGTTCTGGAGACTCACCGATACCTGCCAGATTTTTTCAGAATTCGATGTCGACCTCATAGTATGCGTTGACTTTCAAAATAAAAGACATCCAATTGCAAGGAATAGTGGACTGACGGTTACAGTTCAGTTAGGGATGTTTTCCGAGGTTCCTCTGTACTGTGCATGGAGTGCATTGAGAGTCCCCACACACAGAACAAGCAGACAGAAACCCAGTGTGCCTCGTGAACATTGTGTCAAATAGAAACTATAATGTAATCCAAATGCTAATAATTCCTTGGGGGCCATCTCTGAGATATTAAATATCGTCTCATTGGTGTCAATGGGACTGAAGTAAATCCCTGTTATTCAATGTTATTCAAACATACCCACCACCACCATGTGTGCATTCCTGTGTATGTGTGTGTGTGTGTGTGTGTCTCATTCGTCTCGGCAGGTGGGCAGGTTGACGAAGGTGAAGATGTTGTACTCGATGAGGCAGGAGAAGCAGACGAAGATGGAGTACAGCATGATGGAGATGAGCCCCAGGCGCCGGTCCAACTTCCAGTTGTTCAGGTGCACCCCCATAACCTGCACACACACACACACGCAAGCGCACGTACACACACATGCACACACACACACACACACACACACACACACACAAACGCGCGCACACACATGTTTTAATAGACACACAGACACAGATACAGACAGACAAAGCATACCGATAGACAGACAGGGAGACAGACAGAGGGATACATGGACAGGCAGGCAGACAAGTGACAAGGCACACAGACTTGCATATATACACACACAAACACACAGAATGGTCAGCAGGCGGAGAGACATACAGACGGACTGAATGACTGACAGACAGACATACATACATACAGAGGACAAAGACAGAATGACGGACAGGTCAAGAACTGCAGAAGCAGCGGGAAGAAGCACAGTGTTGTAAGAGTGACAGGAGGAAGGGAGGGGAGAGAGGGCGAGGGAGAGAGAGAGATAGAGAGAGGGAGAGAAAGCGTGCACGTGAGAGAGAGACAGAGGGAGAGAGAGAGAGGAGAGAGAGAGAGAGAGAGAGAGAGAGAGAGAGAGAGAGAGAGAGAGAGAGAGAGTGCCTGAGAGAGAGACAGAGGAAGAGAGAGAGCGAGAAAGCACGAGAGAGAGAGAGAGAGAGAGTGCCTGAGAGAGAGAGGGAGAGAGAGAGCGAGAAAGCACGAGAGAGAGAGAGAGAGAGAGAGAGAGAGAGAGAGTGCGTGAGAGAGAGAGGGAGAGAGAGAGAGAGAGAGAGAGCATGCCTGAGAGAGAGAGGGAGAGAGAGAGCGAGAAAGCACGAGAGAGAGAGAGCGAGAGAGAGCGTGCCTGAGAGAGA
>OMNO01015056.1:0-16364 GCA_900303215.1 Trachyrincus scabrus | reverse complement strand
CAAAGTAAAGAAAAATGCAATAAAACATGCATGGCCTTCTGACTCTTTTTACCGCAGGGCATGCGTGTGTGTGTGTGTGCACATTTGTGTGTATATTTATATGTGTGTGTATATTTGTGTGTGTGTGTGTGTGTGTGTGTGTGTGTGTGTGTGTGTGTGTGTGTGTGTGTGTGTGTGTGTGTGTGTGTGTGTGTGTGTGTGTGTGTGTGTGTGTGTGTGTGTGTGTGTGTGTGTGTGTGTGTGTGAGATACGAGACCAAGACCATGTGGCTATCATTATATCGGTTGCCTAAAACAGAAAAGGAAGGTTTCATATTTCAACAAAAGTAGCATGTTTGGAGGACAAAATTCAATGTAGGCAGCTTGTTTATGTTCATAACATAGTTGCATCATTACGTAACTAGAATTGGATGCATCTATTAAAATGATAAAAGTAGTAAAAACAATACGTAGCTATGCAATTTCGAACACAGTCTCGAGACCAAGACTGGACTCGAGTACTACAGCCCTGTGTATGTGTGTCTGTGCGCGTGCCTGGCAGAAGGTGGGGGAAGGTAGGACAGGCTATTGTGCAGGCAGCGGTTGTGATGAAATTCCTTGGTGCCATATCAAGAGTGTCATACTGTTACCGCCAGGGAAAGTGAGACCGCATCATGTGCGTATTACAAATCCCAGGGACATTAGATCTAGTGGGATAGTCTTCTTGTGCGTACCTAAGCCCACCTCATCCATTTTTCCATTATGTTTGGTATAGTATATATACCAAACATTGGTATATATTGGTATATAGTACATCTCATATTTGTGTGGTGGAGGAGAAACGCCATTGCTCTTGAGCGGGGGTAATCAATAGTGCGGGGGGGGAGTGATAACATGTGAGGTTATTATTTGTCCTCAGTGAGCGGCGTCGTGCATCTGGAGGTGTGTCCTTGGAGGAACTGCGAAGGAACATGCAGTTTCCACCCATAGACCGCAATGGTTTGTATTGTATTTATGCTATTATTATATCTATATATCATCTGTTATTATAATGGTTGGTTATGGGAAAACAGAGCTCAATACCTTTTACAAAAAAAAAAGTCATGGTTTAATTCAAGAAATGTGACTTTCAGAAATAGTTAAGCGAGAGCATAACTTTTGTGCTCTCGCTTTAAAATTGAACTTAATTTCATCATTTATATTTCACTATCAGTCTTTTGTTCAGCTTTTTTTAAAATAAAGCACTTCATAAACTCTTCTTTCACATCAATTCAAAACTCTGTATAATTCATCAAATAGACCCTTTTCAGAGGTGATCTTCATCCCTCTGGTTGTCTGATTACGAAATCACAACACAAAACAACTAATGTTAACCCACTAGTGTTAGTTAGTAGTAGGCCTACATGTGGTGAACCTCCTGTTTATTCACTATTCCCAGGTTACGTGTCTGACCCCATGAGCACCATGAGATTCCACTCCTCCTGTAGCAGCAGTGGCAGCTTCGAAGACAGCAACTAACACCACAAGCAGCAGCAGGTCTAATACAGTGGCCTCTTTGGTTATAAGTAGTTATACGGTGTCATTTGATTTCCGGTACTTTTGGTAAGACTTTTAGTAATTCTTTTTTTTGTTGACCTTTTGCCATGACAAATTATGCCATTACAATTATCCTTAATGATGTACCTATACAAATTTGTTCTTTTAAAATACTTTCTTAGGGACTTCATGTACAATCTTCAATAAATATGTTTTTGTGTGTTCACTGTTTGAGATTAATTAACATGTGAACTGTAGAACAATCAGCCTCTTTTTATGCAGGAAATACAACTTTTAAACTTTTCACTATTTTTATTTTTAATGAGCAACTCACACAAGCAATAGACATTTACTTTGCCAGAGATTACATTTATTGTTCACAATAATCACACAAATAGAAAATAAATTATATAACTGGAAACTAAGAGAGAAAGAGGTAGTTTTAGCAGCAGTAACAACACAAATCAGTGCCTAAGTTGTCATATGTGATATTTTACATAGCTACAGTAATTATGCATGTGAAATACTAGACAATGTTAGTGACTTCCCCTCCCTACTAGTTCTATTGGTTGGAAGAATTACATATCTTCTCAGGATACAATTATAGTTAACCAAAAAATTGATTAAAATATCAACTGACATTAACGCACAGGCTGTCGCTAAACTTTGTGCAGAAGAGATGTAATAAGATATAGCCAAACCCACAGTGAAATAGTATTCTGCTTCTAGCAGCCAATAGAGATGTTGAAAGTGTGTTTGGTCCAAAGCAAACTGTGGGAGTCGTAACAATGATAAATTATTCAATGATTTGTGTGGCATGAGTAGGGAGAGTATCTCTTTACAGGGGATAACAGGAGTGTGCGTGTGGGGGGAGAACCTATCGGATACCGCTCACAAGCTATGCCATATTGTTTGTTCAGGACAATAATTAGAGATGAGCTATTGTGAAAATGTTGGTACAACAATTACAACTCATTATCCAGCTTCGTATGTCACGTACTGATGGATGAAGACCATTTAAGTTTTCATTATAAACAAACATACCAAGTGTCTTTTCAGGGCTTCTGTAGAGTCTCATATAAATATAATATTTTTGGTCATTGAACAATATCATGTTCAGTAAAAAAATATCAGCTATATTGGGGTCACTAGGAATGTAATTCTACAGTTTTCCATTACCATCAGATTGCTTTAAACGCTGTGCAAAAGGGTACACAATCTCTTGCCTTTTCAAATCTAATTTTAAAAAGTGCCGTGTCAATAGCCACTTCCTGTCTGTGTTGTAAACTGTGGGTATGAACTGCGACCAAACAGCGAGGTCTCTTCCACTGTATAGGTGCTCAATTGGTCCTTACTAACAGTGGGTTTCAAATCCTCGATAAACTGAACCTCTTTGTTTTCCCTGTTCAAACCCTGTTCAAACGGTTTATTTTGACCGCCCTCGTCATTACCGTTATCGGACGTAGAAGAAGACGTGAGATCGGTTACGGCTGTAAGATCAGTTACTGCTGTGACTTCCGTGTTGTCTACCTCTTTGCTTTCCATTGTTTCTTTGGTGTCATCATGTTGTGCCTCTGGGTCAGCGGGTGGGGATTTAGAAGGCCCTTCTGGAGGCTCTTGGCGATCGTCAGTGTTGTCAGGCAAGGGTAGATCGTTTATCTCTTCCACTGTTGTTTGGTTTTCCTCATCTTTGACTTCTTCCTGCTCTTGTTGGATCTCAGTAGTGCTCTCAGGTTGGACATTGGTCTCTATGTTATTATTTTCTCCAATGTCCTCCATTTCCATTTTGGAACTGTCACATTTTTCAATGTCCCCTTTTGTAGGGGCATCTTGATCTCTGATGTCTCCTTCCGATGAGCCAGTGTTATCTTTGTGCTTCTCTAAAGTGTTCTCTCCCTTGATGGGCGGTGTGATACTCTGGTCTGCCACTGAAGTGGGTACTGCGGTTGTCACTTCAGTCTGCTCCTTCAACTCCTGCTTTTCTTTAGCAGGTTCACTCTCCTCCTGACCTTCAGAGTGATTGCTTCTCAGGTCCAACAGTGCAAGTTCAAGTTTGGTATTGTCGTCAGAGTTATTGCTATTATTCAACGTGGGTTCTCTCTCCTTTTCATACTTGTTAATATTTTCCTCATTCCCCTCAGACCTACTCATGTTTTGAGGTGGGCTTGCTGATCTTATTATCCCCGGCCCATTGGTTTCTGTCCCACTTCTGTCAGACATACCGGCAGTGGCACCCGACGGTAACTCTTTCATGTCATCTAGAGGTTCGACAAATTTCTCAAAGTACTTTGACGTTTGATGCAATGTCACCCAGTTTGTTACGATGCTGTCCCTGTTGTCTTCACTTTCCCAAACTTCTGGAATTATAGAGTCTTTGTCATTGGTTTCATTGACCTCCAAAAGGCCTGGATCGTCCTTGCCCAACTCACTGCTGTTCTGTGCTGCCTGATGGATGGTAGGCTGGTCTTGTTCTGCTTCTGGTTTGAACACCACACTTTCGGCTTCCTCTGAAGGTTTGCTTCCTTCTTCTGTGTCTGCACTATGTTCTCCATTCACAGTGGGCTCAACAGTGCCAGCAACAGAATTATTATCAGTGCCTGGGTGTTTGTCGGTATTCAGAGCAGACTCTGTGATGGATTCTACATTTTCATCACCTACCTTGTTTGCTGTGTCCACTACAGTAGGTTCTGAAGATTGAGTTTGTCCCTCTGGAGAATCAACGATTACGCTGAGATTCTGTTCATGCTCCTTTGTTGTGTTCATTTCTGAACATTTGTCCTGATTTTCGTCTTGGCTTTCATGGTCAATATCTGTGTCTTTATCTTCATTTTTGTCAGGAAGTTGTTTGGTTTCTTGTGATTCAGCAGCTTCTATGACTTCAGAAAAACTCTCGACCTGTTCTTCCTCCATTTTAGCTTCTTTTGGGACTTTATCTACTCCAGGACCCAGATCGTTTTCCTCTTCACATTTGTTGTCTTTTTCTTCATGGTCTTTAGTGCGATCCTCCTCCTTCTCTCCATTCTGTTCTTCTGACTCCTTGGGATCTATCTTCTCTCCTTCCACATCGTCTTTGCCTTGATTTCCCTCATTGCCCTGGTCTTCATTGTTCTCCTTCATTTCAGCAGAGGCCCCCTGTTCTGCTTCTCCATTTTCAGCATCGACTTTACCTTTGTCACTTTCATCTTCTCCATGATCACTGCCCGACCCCAGCACGCCGCCTTTGATTTCTTCAGCTTTGTCCTCAGGTTGAATCCCTATGGCCTCTTCTGCTTTGTGGCCAACATTTTCTGTTTCAACATTGCTTTCATCTGATGTCTTTTCAGCTTGCTTCTCTGGTTCTTGATCCACAATTGTTTTGGCCTGTTCCTCAACAGTCTCAGTAGCCTGTTTCTGAGATTCATTCTCTTCTACTCGATTTTTTTCAGGTTGGTCCTCAGTAGACTGAGAACTTTCTTTAGCATCTATGCTATTTTCAACTTCCGCCACCTGCTTTTGGGATCCCTCTTCATCAACTTTATTTTGACTTTGTTCACCATCTTCTGTTTCCTCAATGTCTTTCTCTGGCTTTTCCTCTTTGTGAACATTCTCTTCATCTGCAACTTCACTCGCTTTGTCATCTGTTCCTTCCAATGCTTCCTTTACTTCAGCATTTTTATCATCTTCAGTCTGTTCTGTACCTTCATCCTCTTCAACTTTCTGCTTTGATACCTCCTCAGTTTTACCTTCTTCCTCCTCCTCCTCTTCCTCCCTGTCATTTCCGCTATGTTCTTTGGCCTTCAAATCACTCTCCTCTGTAATTTCAACCTGATCCACCACACTCTTTTCTACATTATTGTCCTTGCCTTCTACCTCCTTTTCTACATTGTCCTTTTTAACGTTGTCCTCCGGTACAGACGTCAGACTTCCTCCCTCCCCTCCTGTATCATCCACCCGTCTGCCTCTAATGCTCTCTATCTCATCTGCACTCTGTCCTGCATCCTCATGTGAAGCGCTCTCTTCATGTAAATCCTCCACAGGCCCGCCATCGCCTATTTGAGTCCCACTTGTTTCTGCTGCTGCTGTCTGTTCAGCTTGAAGTGCTGCTCCACTCAACTCTAATGAGCTACTTGAACTCTCTACCGGGACTTGGGTCTCTGCTAGCTCGACCGTGTCCTCCCCGTCTCCCACTTTTCCCCTGTCACTTACAGGTGTCTCTTCGCAGCTGACGTCTGCCGGCTCCTTCGAGGGCTCACCATTCGTTTCCGCCATTTTGCTTGCGGCTGCTGTCTGCTGCTCTTCCACGATGTCTTGCAGAGTGGTTTCAATGTCTTCCCTTTTCTCGGGTTCTGATGCCGGCGACTCACCGTTGATTTTATTTTTTATGGCCTCTTGTTCTGTCTGACTGTCGGCCTGCACACCAGCCTCCTCCACCTCCTCGGGCTCATTCCCCTGGTCGTCCTCTGCAGTCTCGCCGTCACCGGGTTTCCCTAGTTCATCTGCTCGAGATGTTGCTTCCTGGTTTTCTACCTCCACTTTCTCCTCAGACTCCTGAGGTGGAGATGCGTCCTTGTCTTCCTTCTCCTCTGAATCCTCTTTCTCTGTCTCTATCGGTTCCTTGATGCGATCTACTTCCGATGCAGGCTTCTCTTCTTCTTTTTCGTCCTTTTTGTCGCTGGCTTTGTCGATTGGCTGTGCTTCGTAGATTGGCTGTGCTTCTAGTTGTTCCTTGACGTCCTTCTGCTCGACCGTCACCTCTTCTCCAACTTCCCCAGCATCATTGACGCTTGCCTCACATTTAGTCTCCGGTTGGGTTGGTTGTTGCGTCTCGGAGGTCTCAGATTCAATAGGAAGAGCATCTGCAAAAACAACCATGATAACATGTTTATTATAGAATCGCCTCGTCTTCAATCTACATCTACAAAAAGTCCAGGAAACATCCAGGAACCCTATCCTGCATATATAATGGGTTTATTTGTGATGTTATTTGAGTAATATAGGAATATATTCAAAATAGAGGCATTGGCATTGGCGTAGTTCAGTCTATTATAATGGAGAGTGGAATTAAAAACTATACCTTTATTGTTTTGTTGGTTGTCTTTACCAGTGGACTCCTCTTCTTCCTCGGTGGTAGTGTCACTGAGTTCTGGTTCAGAGTGGCACTGGCCCTCTGTTAAAATGGCGTCTGCTAGCTTCTCCTGAACAGACTTGGCTAGGGTTAACCAGGGAAAGAACAATACATTGCATGTGCAACACAATAATTTCAATGAAATTTGACACAGCATGCACAAATGGAACATTTGGCAAGCCAAAGGGAATGGAAAACCACAAATAGATAATATTTATTTAATATTGACAAAATAAAATATGAACACACAAAGACATGCAAAAGAAGAATAACATGCACAAAAAAATCAAAACATCAAAAACACAAGCTTCATGCACACAACAAATTTTAGCTGCTCCATTTAGTTGTGGGAAAATATGTAAAACCTCCAGATGAAATTAATATCTAAATCCTGAAATAAGAGCCCTTTGTTGGTGTTGTTGTTCTGCACCGACGAACATAGGTTTGGTTTCAAACACTAGATAGTGTTACACTTGTGTGTGGATGTTATTGAAATCTAAAATATGTTGTGGATTTAGATATCGAGATATTGATTCAGATAGCACAATTACAACACAACACGAAAAAACAAACTGCCAGGGTTTTGCAAAGTGTAATATAAGCGGGAAAGATATGGGCACACAGTTGGCACACAGAGAAGAATCACAAAACAAGCAGTAAAACGCCAAAGTCACAAATACAATAAATCAAACTAAATGTTAAAAGTCTTTCCACTATTAATATCAGAATCACATACAGGATGAGAGACGTATCATATTCATCAAACAATAGTCTTTTTTGGGGGGTAATAGTGGAAAAAGCAGACACTGCATTCCAACCAGGTTCACCACAAGGCCACAAGGACTAGGCAAGCACAATAGAGTCTGTACGATCTGTAGCATACTCACCTCTCTCAGTCTCCGCGGGCAGACCATCCCCTTCCCCAGCTTTTTCTTCCGAAGCGGGGATAGAGGTGTCTTCGTGTCCCTTACCCTTGTTCCCGGGAACCCTTGTTCCCGGGTCCCCTGGAACGCTGAGTGTCTCCGAGTCCTCGGCCACAGCAGGGGTTGCGGGTGGATCCGGTGGGGGTGATGATGGTGGTGGAGGTGGTGATGATACAGGAATCTCGGTGTCTGGGGTATCCGCTTCGATCGGGTGGTCTTTTGCAGCAGGTTCAGGGGAAGTTTCATCTCGGTTGGGTTCCGGAGGGTCTTCGTCTCCTTGGGGGTCTTTAGACTCTGCTGTGTGCTGGTGGTCCTCTTTGGTGTCTTCGTCCTCGCTCTGTCTCTCACTGCCGGAGGAACTGGAGTCTGAACGGGACCTCCTGTCCTCTGGAGAAGGGGAAGTAGTGGTTTGAGATAGACATTTCATTTTCATTTTTGTTGCTTTGTGCACTTTTGAGACTAAAGAAAACCAAGGTACAAGGTGGCAAAAACTGCAATTGTATTTAAGTATAGTATTGTTTTGTCTTAAAAAGGGGATTTCTTGCAAATGTAGTCTTACCCATTCACTCTTTAAAGGTGCTATATGTAAAAAATGTACTGTACTAAATTATAAAATTGCCATGATAGGTCATCAGAGATTAATGAAACATGGTAAGTCGAAATACTGGCTTCTCCGACAACAATGCTACAACCAGTATGTTCTCCTTTGAAATGTCCATGCCGGGCCGGAACGTCTGTTTTTGTTTTGGTCTGTGTGTTTACTATTCTCAGAGGACCCTGGGTTGCCAGATATGAAACAAAAACAGAGCATGCTGCAGCCATGGAAGCAAGCAAACGACCTGGATCAACTGAGATTGTAATAGATTCTACCTGACCTAAAAAGCCTCGTCCTCTTTCGAAAAAGCTCCATGACCACAGCCATGCTAAAACACGGGTAAATCTTGGAGTCTTGATCTTGCGCTCGTCTCATATAATGTTGCGCTCGGCTCGTCTTGCACTTGTGTTCATTCAGTGTCCTCAACCTGGCAGCAAGTGTGAGCTTGGGGAGGAGGGGGCGGGCGGAGACAACTCTCTCCAATATTGTGAATTTGGACTGAAGCTCATGATGGGCTCATGCCCATCTTAAACACTGTGTCATTATAGCACCTTTAACAGTTTATTCAACCTTCTTAACATTTTGAAAATTCATTGCAATCTATATGTAGCAGATACTTTAACTATACTTTTCTCCACGGTAATAACCGGGTAGCATTTGAGTAATTCCGTGAGGAATGGTAGCTGACTATTGTTTTGTCATACTTCCTCCATGAAAATGATCAACAATTTGTATTGCTCACCATCTCCATCATCGTCTTCACTGTCAGAGGCATACTTCTCCTTCTCCTGCTGTTCTTTGTCACTGGATTGAGACAGAGCTTTAGTGTCTTTTGCCTTTGAGTTCTCGTCTGCTTCAAAATCTGCTTCAAAATCCTCTTCATAATCTGCAAGAAAATATACACATATGCTCCATCATCTTAGAAATATTTGTTGGCAGGGAAATGGTTAGGTATAGGTTGTGGTTGAAGATTATGTTTTATTACAATGGCCTATTGTCTGTTGTCCGATTGCCGTTGATTAATTCATTCGCTTTCATTCTTTTTACCATCTCGGGGTTTGTCCTCATGTATCATCTCTTCTTTGATTTCCATCTCCATGTCTTGTGGCTGAGGTGTCTCTAGGTCTGTGGTGGATACAGTCCTCTCCTTCTCCTCCTTCTCCACCTCCTCTGTCTCCTTCTCCTCCTCCTCTGCAGTCTCCTTGTGGGCGTCACTGGGGCTGCTGGTCATCTCTGTCTCTGCATCGTCTTTCACCCTCTTGGGAGGCGGCGTGGGCTTCTTGTCCAACCCCATTGCTATGATACACCTGGACAGTGAACACATGTAGTGATATCATGTGTTCCGGAGCAGGGGTGTGGCCACAGGGGGGCCTGGGCGTGGCACATACCCCCCCAATATGATTGGCCACCCCGACTAAAATGGCCTTTAAATAAATAAACAATAAACATTTTGTGACATGTAATACATTCTCCGCACCTGGGCCACTCCTACTACATTAGTCTGGACACACCACTGTTCAGCATTTCCTTATGATGCCTGTGGCAGTTTCCCCCTGCCACATGCCATCTACCATGGCTTTCCAGGGCTTCTCCAACAGCAGGACACAGGCAGATGATTGAACCGGTTTATTGTAACGTTTGTGGTGGTTTGAACAAGCAGAGCAGATGGTACATGCTAGCGCTCCTCTCGAGTGTGTTTGCTGGTGGCTGATTTAACCTGTGGGCCTGATTGGCCAATGCCCCACCCAGCCCCAGAGTCTAATCAGTCTTGACTCGGACCAGGTGAGGCTGCTTAAACCAGCCACCAACAACACACACTCCACAATGCCAATACAACATTCATTGTCAAAGATTTATAAAACCTACGATTCTGTTGAATGATGGTTATGGTGATGGCTAAAGACTGTTGGTGGCATAAGGCTACCATATATAATTTCCAAAGAACTGCCATTCACCAAGATACACCTATTAAAGCTAAGATGGACCTCTTCACCCTATGTCTTACTTGTAGCAGGGAGACGCTCCCTCTACACCGGTGAAGCCAAAGTGCTTGTGCCGGCCGGTCAGCCGGGAGCCCTTGCGGTGTTTGAACTCACAGCAGGAGCTGATGCGTTCCACCTGCATGCCGTTCAGGAAGAAGGTCAGGCTGAAGGGGAAGCCTCGGTGGCGGCGAGACACAAACTGGAACGCCTCTGAGGAGGAGCAGGAGGAAATATGGAAGGATGGGTCACAATGTGTATATGTACATATACATATATGTATATGTGCATATATGTACATGTGTATACATATATGTGCTTACACATGTACATATATGTATATGTGCTTTAATAGAACCACCACATCAAGTAGATTTAGAGGTCAATAGATGTGCTGTGATGGAATGGACATTTGTCGCTGAGTTTATCTCTGAGAATCTATTGGCATCTCTACAAATGGTAATGACTAAGAACAATGCTTTGTCCAATGCGAAATCTGACAATATGCCCTGACCTACCACCTGTAAATTGCATTGCATATATATTCAGGTTATTGTGTATATTTAGGTTATCTCAATGACACTGACACATGCACACACACACACACTGTCCTCCTCACCTCCCTCCTGGAGCCGGTCCTTGAACACACAGAGGTTCTCCCCCCCACAGTGCTGCTGGAAAACCTTTACCTCGTCCCTCATGTCCACCAGGTCATGGGAGAGGTGCACCGTCTTGCCGAAATACACCATGTTCACACCCACTCTGCTCTGGTGCACTGAGCTGCGCAGCATCAGTGGCTCCTGGACCGTTCAACAATGTATCCAACATGAGGACTATTTACATTAACCACATTATATACATGGACCTGCTATTATCATTCATTTTACAATAGTCTAGTGGCTAGGGTGCTTGCCTGGAAGGTTCTTCGAACCATAATGTGTGTAGTCTACCTGTAGGCATCCTTGAGCAAGCTGCTTAACCCCCTACCTGCTATTTAAATAAAATAAAATTTACATTTATACAAAAAATATGTTTTAAATGGAGAACTGCATATTAATATTGTAGACCTTAAAACATAAGACATAAAATGAATATATTAAAATGTTATAGATCATAATCAGATCAGAATCAAAGGAAAGTGTGTGTGTGTGTGTTTCACAGTAAATTGCTTTGGATAAAAACATCTGCTAAAAGACTTAATAGTAAATAGTATTATACACATTACCCAAAGTTAAATCCAAAGTGATGCAAAGTAATAGTAGGGGAGAGAGAGAGAGAGAGAGAGAGTGCATTATAGGTTGATGACCTCATTGATGTCGGCTCCGCTGGTGGCGGTGGTGGACCGTAGCCGACGCCCCCTGATGGTTCCGTTGGAAGTGACCCTTGAACCCCGGTCTTTCCTCTTGGTGGAGGGGGGCACGGGGGTGATGAAGTTGTTGATGACTGGCAGGCAGTACGAGGAGATGCCCCGGCAGAACTCTGTGGTGGTCACACGCCTCTGTGGATCCTTGCTATCCTGGAGGGTCATGTGACATGTTACAAAAATACATGAGATACACAGATAGAGAAATAAATACAGATGGATAACTCATGGATGGTGATTATTATTATTCATCCCCAAACATAAATCAAGACATATATGATAATATGACAATATTATACCGTCAGTGGAAAAAAGTGTGTGGGGTGCATGCACACACACATACGCACACCTGTGTCCACATATGTGTGTGTGTGTGTGTGTGTGTGCGTACGAGTAGTGTGTGCGTGTGTGCGTATGCGCATGCATGTGTGTCTCACGGTGGTGCTGTTGAGCGGCTGTTGACTGTCGTCTGCGGAGCCACGGTGTCTGTAGGGGGACCGGCGTCTAAGGGAGGCCGCAGTGCTGCTGCTGTGGATGGGCTTCAGGCGGGCCGGCCTCTGCATCTTTCCCGGGGCCGTGTTGGGCCTAGACGAGCCCGGCTGCACAGTTCACACAAGCAAAGCAAAAGCACTGAGGTTAAATACACTGACTGGTGTTCATGTTGGTTTTAGGTGAGATCAGTTGTACTCCTATTTGGCTTTGAAGCAGGTGGGGGTTTAATTTTTCATGAGCAAATATAACCAGCCAATATTACCAGTAAAGGTTTATTCTGTAATGCATATCATGTAATGCTAATGCTAATAGTGCTAACAAAACTAATAATAATAATATGCGTATTCATGGTTTGAAGATGGGTACTATTATATTTTGATGTATACAAATAATTTCCTAATCAATATCGTGTGGGCCGATGTTCGGCCCAGTGGATTTAGAAGCTCTCTATATCAAATAAATACAAATGATTGACTAAGACCATACACAGCTCTATAGAGGAGTATGCAGCTATTCTCTAGGTAGCGGCTCATAGACTAAATGTCACACAGTCAGCAGATCCTGAAACAAGCCCTAACTTGCCGATGGTATAAACTGGCTGATAGACATGAGATGAGAGAAGGGATTTAGGAGGGTAAACAGCTCTGTATCAGCACCAGGTACACCCACACACAGACACCCATGACTTCACTGTTTGCTTTCCTCAGACACTGAGGAAACTGAGCCCGAACGCTCACGGTTCAACAGCTGTGATAAAATGCACTTAATCTCACAACTTCCCTTTAAAAAAAGCCGCCCAGAGATGGCACAGAGCAAACAAGCGGAGTGGTAGCGATCAGCATCCACCAGATAATCATTACCATTAGCAAGAGGAACTCTGGGCCACGGAAATACCTCTTTAGCCTCATGGATACTAAACCCTGTCACTCTATGTGTTTATTTAAACCAGAACTGTATTGCATCAAGACAACACCACAGCACACTGCAGGTGCCTTGTTGTCAGGAGACAACACCACAGCACACTGCAGGTGCCTCGTTGTTAGAGATAGATAGTCTAGTGGTTACAGTGTTGCACTCCAGCCAAAAGGTTCTGGGTTTGAACCCCAATGTCTGCGATAACCGGTAATTATATCCACAGTCTACCCTTGAGCAAGATCCAACATATCTGCTCATGACTAAATAGTAACTACCAAGATAGATATAAATGTGTGTCAAAGTAAAGAACATCGATCTTTATATGCAAAAGGTCCTTCCTAAGGGATAGTAAGTCATGATGAGAACAATCCCCTGTGAGGGGACATTTAAGACTCACAGATTCAGTGGACTCGGAGTGCCCTCCTTCTGGCACAGAGTGTTGTGTGCGCACCCCCCTGGGGCCCGTGGGGGGCCGTGGAGACAGGATCTGGATGAGGTCCTCCTCATACCTTTTGGAGCGCTCCACCTGTTGAGAAAAGATTATAGTACTTTTGGTTGTGTGGTATGATTGTATGTTTTTCTTTAGTTGGTGTATGGGGGCCTTTATAAAGAATAAATTGGGTTTATTTGTAAATGGGATACAGGTTAGGGTTTCATAGGGTATTTAACATTTCATTTTTGTTGTATATGGTTGTGTGTTTTTTTGGTTGGTGTATCGGAAGTCTATACAAAGACCTATTTAAGTTTATTAATATAATATAATATCAATACATGGCATTGATACAATTAACATTTATGGAAGGATCACAAAGCTGAAAAAAATGGATATGCCTTAGACGTCTCAAAACAAAAAACTAATATAATATGACAGCTAGATCTCATTAGATTGTATATGATCCAGAACTTAATTCAGCCAATCATCAGTCGCCGGGCGTCACTAATGTACCTTGATCTTATGCACTCTTTCTCTCCGAGCAAACTCCTCCAGTTTCCGTTTGATCTCTATTTGGTGGACGCGCTACATGGGAAGTACACAGGACAACATTTGCATAATGTATTATGCAAGGAGATCCACAGATTAGATGGTCGTGTGTTTTATGGGTGGCCGTGGTAGTGGTAGTGCTGTGAGGGTAGGGGCAATCCTACCTCCATGTCCAGCACCTTGTGGAATATGGCCTGGGCCAGGCATTCTCTCACGTGCCTCTGGTGCACTCTCTGCATCAGCTTGTGTCTGTACTCTTTGTCTGGAACAATCCGTCCACTCCTGGTGATCTGAAGGGTAGAGATGATGACGTGAGCAACATCTAGGCTGTGAAATTAATTAAATGCTTTGGATGAAAATGTCAGCAAAATTACCTGCTAGTGAAATTATGTACATGTTCCGTCATAGCACATTATTAGTTGATTAGTAAAAAAAATTGTGTAAATGTATTTATTTATCTCTATGTAATATATTAGTTGGATTTCCTATTTAGTTAAGTCCCCAATGCCACATACTTCTATGTAGGCCTATGTGTGAGAAACAACAGAGCAATTGAAATCAGATTGTAGCCAAGAGTTCTGTGTGTGTATATACATTTTCTGGTTACATCGCTGTAAGGTTATTGTCTTGTTAAAGCTGCCATACCAGGCCAACTCTTTGTAGGTGTCTTCTTATCCGAGTGTTGCTGAAATATCCAGCGAGATGCTTGTCTGTCAGACTGTTGTAGGCTGAGATCAGTCTGTGTAAAGACGTCAAACATGTCAAACACACACACACACACACACACACACACGTTTTTCCAACACAGATTTGGATTTCTTCAAGCGTTTGTGAGAAGGACAACAAGATCTTACAACTATGGGGTCCATTACCGGTGTCTGATTACCCGCAGGAGTGAGTGAGGGGAGATACATATCACACTTAACCTACTCGCCCTTTTGTGCCCCTCTCTGTGTCCAGTGCACGAGACGCTCCCCAGGATAGGGTCAACAGCGCGTGCCCAAGTGCATGGTTACTGCAGGCTAAATATCACCCCTCATCTATATGATGTCATATATGCCTTCAGACAATAAGCTTTAACTAAACCTACAATTTTTATATTTCTAAAAGTAGCCTATCATTCAATCAACTTAGTCCCAACAGGAACTTGTGCCAAAGATAGTCCTATAAAATATAGTAGACTACGTTAATTAAAACAATGCAGGCCTATATAAGATAGGCTAATTGTTAAACAAAACTAGGCTATGTTAAATACATTACTAACTCCCCATAGCCCTAATAAAATCAATTGCACCTACCCGGGGTTGAGATGACTCATGATTTCAGTTTGTTGCTTCTTTAATTAATAAATCCCGGTCATTAAAGGCTACCGACTGAGTTGAGACCCTTTTACCGAAAGGAAAGAGGCTGTGTGACAATTCACAGACGGCGTAAAGTGTACCCAGTTATTTAAGAGCGGCAGCACTTCTGTCCAAGCGGAACCGACATGGCCGTTGCTATGGGAGGTCACATGACGATGCTTCTCTGCAGGTTGGTTTACACCACCAGGGCCACTGGGCTGCAAAGTTTACTATTGATTCTGTTCAATGTGGCCGTAAAGGTTATGTTATTTGTATTATTATATATTACATGTTTTTATTGTTCTTTAAAAACTAATATCCACAGATGATCAATATAAGTCAATTTACTTCATATGTGAAGATAATAAACTCGAAATATATGATATATGATAACAGCTTGAATTCAATATTGTTCATTCTTAGGCTTATATGTGGGTAATACATGTTATTATCAAAATCGTTCTATTTCCAGGCAATATATACATTTTGTGTGTGAATCACATGCTTCAGCAAATAGGACTACATGGCCCCCTTGTGGAAGTAGAAGTGCAGTTGTTGGCTATTATTACTATTATTCTGTTATTACAATCATCATTGGTCATCATAATCTTTTGGTCGACTCTACCCTTACCATTGTCGTAATATTCTTGAAGAAAAACGTGTAAATGTATAGCCTATATACATTTGGCTTGTGTTCCATAGTTTCCCCATAACGACGCATGTTCAATGTGGCTAATTATGAAACTTAGCTTAACTTTGAAGATGACTAACAGAACGCTTTTGCCTACTAACCAAACTGATTTTGGATTCAATTGATACTGAATAAGTAACTTTATACACCTCTAATTGTGCACAGACTTGCTCTTGTCACTGTGACCAGAAGATGGCACCCTTGCTCTGCTCTGTAATTATTGTGGTGCTCATGGTTCTAGCAAAGATCTCTCTATATAATCTGGTTCTGGTTTTGCTGGAAACAGTGATGGGTGAGAAGATTGAGATGATTCATATTCTCTTCGATTATTAATATATATTCATGTATATACAACTTTTTATGTACATAGGTATAAGTCACTGTATTTTGACAAGGTAAGACGGTATCACTTTGCATCACTTTGCATATATATATATATATATGCAAAGTGATATATAAGAGATAT